>JASAND010002537.1:0-10478 GCA_030248195.1 Trissonchulus latispiculum
AACAAATATTTGGACAACTGTTGGACTAATCAATCAGTTGAATATGGTACCTTCCACCACATAAAAGAAAGAAGGTACTGATGTTAGGAATAAAATAGCATTAGACTCCTTGAAAAAATGTAAACACTCGAAATGGAAGAAAATTTCTTGAAAAGACAAATAATTCATAGATAAGCAGAAGAATCTCAAAAACTGAGATGGTTTGAGGTTGTGACCAACACAAATGAACAGTTGTCTGGAAATTGAATTGATTCAATTAAATGAAAAAGAATCCATTATTCCAAAGATTGATTTAATATTGGAATACATTATCTCGAATACTGAGATAATCTTGGAATGGTTTATCTCAACTACTGAGATAACATTAAAGGAATATGCATATGGAATATGGATTGAAATTCGCATTGAATTGTAACAACATATCAGGTGTAAATTCTATCAAAGGATTGAGATAATTTTGGAGTCGATTAAACATATGAAATAGATTATTTCAAAAGACTGAAACAATCTAGAAATGAATTATCTCAAACACTGAGACAAATAGAATCTTGACGGAACTTAGTAGGAGTCTTCCATATCGAAGACCTCCTGCCAAGCTTTGATCTTGTCCAAAGCACGTTGTGCAGTCAAACAAGAAGGGCGACGCATTGTAGCCTTCTCTGTAGTTGATTTGGAAATGAATTTTTCTGAGGAAGTTTCTTCCAGTGGAAATATTAAACGCATTGGGCGTACTAGTTTCCTACCAGTCGGTAACGCAGTTGTCGCATGTCGGACTTAACCATCATTACCGGCGCGTAATTCCTGGATTCTACCAATTTTCCATCTACATCGTGGAAGTTCCTCCTTGATTTGAACCACGGTTCCTACCTTTGGTTGGATGTCACTAGCGTTTCTTTTCTGCATGCCTTTTAACTGTCGTTCCCTCAATTGTGCTAAATAATGGGTTTTCCAGACCTTCCAAAATTCGGACAGTAGCTTTTGACCTTTTTGCCATACAATAGTCAACTTTTGCCTTGACTTTGAAATATTATCCATAACTTGAGGATCGCAAGTGTCGCTGGCACATTCTGGGAATCCAGCCTTGCCGCCTTTTGCTAACACATGGGATGGACTGAGACTAAACTCGCCAACATCATTGTTCGAGGTGGTTAGCGGTCTGCAATTAATCACCGCGGAAACTTCCGCCGTGACGGTTTGAAGAGGAATAAGGGTAAGTAGTTTGCTTCCCAGAACTTTTCTCAGCGCTCTTTTAATAGAGCCAACGAGCCTTTCATAGAATCCGCCCATCCAAGGGGTCATTTCTGGAATAAATTCCCATTGAATTCCTGAAGAAGATGCATGCTCCTGGACTTCCTGGGTCTCACACACCTGCTTTACCAATGTATTTGCAGTTTTGAAAGTTTTTGCGTTGTATGAAATTATCCGTTGCGTTAATGAAATTTTTGGCACTCCATAAAATGAAGTAAATCGGCGTAAAGCTTGAAGAAATTCTTCTGTCGACATATCTTGGACGACCTCCAGATGTACAGCTCTGGTTACTGCACACGTGAACAGGCAGATCCAAACTTTCTTCTGGTAAGCCATGGAGTTATGCTGAACTTTGACAAACAACGGAGCAAAATAGTCGATACCGGTGTAGTCGAATGGAAGGCATATCGACAGCCGGAACTGAGGAATGGGAGGCATCTCTGGAACCTGGAATGGCCCACCATCATACTTTCTGCAGACCCCACAACCATTCAGTACCTTTTTCACTTCTGTCTGCACAAACGATCCAGAATTTCTTTCTGAGAACACTAACAACATAGTTTACTCCTGAATGAAAAGTGCGATGATGCGCATCTAGTGTTATTAGATTGGTGAATAGATTGTTTCTTGGTAGTAGCATTGGTTCCTTGGCCAGCTTACTGAGGGGGGCAAATTCTAGTCTACCTTTACACTTAATAAGACCATCGTTATCTCTGAATAAATTGAGCTGCTTTACTAACTTATGTTTGCAATCAAGCAGATTAGGAAAAGCAGATTCTTGGACGTAACGAACCCATAGCTTTTCAGCTTGTACAATCTCGTTGTACTGAAGGTACGGTAGTTGTAAGGATTCCTGATTTTTGTGCAAATTGCGTAAAAAGCGAAGAACCCATGCCGTCATTCTCAGAAGTTTGGCCATTGAAGAAAATTTTTCCAAAGTGATCAACATGCCGATTCCTGATTGGACTTGAGTTGTTGCCATTGAAACTAGATGAAGATCTAGATCTGTTCTAGATTTAGCGGACGCATCGTATACAATCCGTAGTTTTGTCGTTGTGCGGTCATTATTAATAACACAATGATGTGGAATATAGTGTACTTTATGGTTGTTATCGGCAAAATCCACCTCTGGCTTGTCCACTAGCGTAGCCAGAAAAAAATTTCGGGGGGGGGAATGCAAAACTTTTTCGGGGGGTCTGGGGGGTGGAGCCCCCAGAAGCTGGAAATTTTTCCATTTTGTGACCTTCGTGGAATTTTTACAGAGCATTCGTTGAAATTACAATAATATTTAAGGCACAGTGCTTGTTCATGCATCCAAATTGTGCAGAAGGTGGTCAAAGTAGACCGAAATAGGGTAATTGGTACTCATTTGTTAGTGCGAAACACTTGTTATAATGGTATAATACACTTGTGTCGCGCAAAATTTTTTGAAAAATAGGCGTTTTACACATTGCAAGAAACAAATTCCCGGGGGGCAACACAATTTCGGGGGGGAATTCCCCCCATTCCCCCCCCCCCCTGGCTACGCGCCTGGGCTTGTCTGATGTCACCACTTCTTCAATTTCGCCCTTTGCTAATTGATCTTGGATGGTCTTATCATAAGCTTGGATGACTTCCTGGTTGTCTTTTATACGGTTATGTAGCGATTTTAGTCTACCCAATGCCAGGTAGTAGTTGCTTGGAAGATCAGGATTGTCATCTTTCCAGGGCCACGTAACTTCATATCTTACATTGTTCAGCTTTATAGTATCATTGAAACGCTGAAGTGCATGATCATCATCGCATTGATATGGATTGTCTTTATCTCCAATATCTTCAAGTGACCAAAATCGTTCCACGTTGAAATTATTCTTTGGAACACTGTTAGTAGTTTGATAAAGAGTTAATGCCATACAGTCGTTTTGATCGTTGGAGGAAACCTTTCCAGTAGATATGTATCCAAATCTAGAGTTCAACAGATACAACCCATTCTCTAAACAGATTCGTTCTGTTCCAACGAATTCATAGTAGTGATCAGCACCAATCAGTATGTCAATATTGACCTGTTGACTGTGATCAACCGGTGGATCCGCTAGCGGAATGCATGGAAGGATTGGATTAGAGCCAATGTCCAAAGGATGCTTTTGGATAGGGCATGTGATTGTGTCGGTTATCAACGCCTCAACAGTGATTGATTGGCTTTCTGAAACAGTGATAGGGATTCTAACTTTGGGGTAGACGATAGTCTTTCTTCGACGGTCTCCAAATTTTGCAATTGAGACAGCCTCATCTTCTGACGTGGGGCCCAAAAAAGAAACGAGCTGTGTCGTCACATAGTTTCTGCTGCTACCAGTGTCAAAGAATAGCCTGGCCCAAACATCAGATCTGGGAAATCGAATCTCTGCCGTCGGCATATAGACCTGATTTCCACTGTGGATTAAAGTTGAATCGTGACTTGACGAAGGACCAGCTCCTTTGGAATTACCAGGAAGAATAGTTTCTTTTTGGCGGAGAAGAGGATCTTTGGATGCTCCAAACTTCTTTTCGCATAAACTACTGTGATGAGTTGGCTGCTTGCAATAGAAGCAAGGTTTCATTCTTTGACAGTTTCTTGAAGTGTGCCCACTTGCTAGGCATCGGTAACAATGACCTTTGATTCGTTCCTTTCGTTTACTAGTTGTTTTAAACTGATCACAGAGGTCTGCGAAATGCTTTTCTCCACAGTAGCAGCAGCTTAATTTGCTCTTTGCCGTCTTTGAGTTATTGACTAATGCTCCTTGTGACATATAAAGCTGTTCCCCCTTTGGTTTGCTTGTATACTGTTTGATACCAGAGGGCTGAGGTTCTTTGGAATGGTACCGATCGCGCATGTCACGAGCTTTGATATCTCCCTTCATTAATTCCCGAAGACGAGAGAGCTTCCAGGGATCTGATCCATTCTTTCGATGAAGCTCTGGGAAGTTTCGACAAAATTATTGGTGTAAATACCTGACCGAAGACTTCTTCTGACAATCCGAGCGCCACGAGGCTGCGAATGTGTTTTTCACATTCATCATAAATCTTCCTAGGCTTCAAATTAGTTGGTTCACCGTTTGGTAACGCTAGAAGACGTTCAAAGTGGGAGAAGACCGCTATCTCCGGATCCCCAAAACGCTCTTTGAGAACCTCAATTACAACCTTGTAGTTGTCTCCTGTAATTCGGTAACCTTCGACAACCTCTAAAGCATCCCCACGGAGATAACTTTTCAGATATTTTAACTTTTCCACCTCCGCAAGGTGAGGATTGTTATCTACGGTGGACTGAAAACTAACCCAAAATTCTTGCCATTCGAGTGGATTGCCAGAAAACAGTTTAACCTCAAGTTTCGGCAACTTTGCTGTTTTTGTAATGAATTTGGAAACGGAATCGCTTTGCGATTTTGAACATATGGACTTCTGTGTTGGATTCTCATGGAAGACAGGATACTTTCCACAGATTTGATGAGATCAACGGTTTCTTATGCTTATGTCGGTTATTTCTTTTTCCAGATCTTCATCATCTTCAATCTCATCAACAATCAAGCTGTCGAGATTTTCAACTTTATCAAAATACAATTGGAGATTACTGATAGGAATCTCCTGATCAGCAAATTGGATTTTGAGGTGGTCAAAAGCCATTCGCTGATTGCTAATATTGATTTTGTAGCCTTGGCTCTTTTGCCGCAATTTTTTAATTTTTGTAGTAGGCATCTATTTTTATACTACTTTTATATACAGTTTGTGCAAAGCAGACAACCTGGATTGGAACTTTTGCCAAGATTGACAAAAGTAAAACAATATCACCGGAATTATTATCAAACACTGATAATAATACCGAAAATTCAATGATATGTTTGCTAAATACTAAGTAAACTAAGAACAATGTGGATTTAAGAAGCTTACGGTTGGCAAAAACTGACAAATCCTGTAGTAATATGGAAAAATATTGCCAAAAACTGGCAAAAGTGGAGAATTGAAAATAATGGCAGAACAATCTAAAGGATTAAGCCGGTTTCGACACCATGTAAGGCTGAGGTGAATTGAATTAAATGTATAATAAAAATAATACCTAGAGCCTTAGACTAAATTTGACAACGCAACGTGTCTTTTAGATTATTTACAACAATAACAACCGTCAGGTAAACAACCAATAAATGTCAGAAAAACTGGACGAAACCAGTAATGTTTTACTATTTGCCAAAGTAGTTGATTAAATCTTACATGGTTTTTATTTCTTCACTTAATAGTAATTAAATTTGTGCTTAGCGCAACACTCCGAGCAGCTCAGTTAATGCAGGACACCGGAACCATGGGGATAAAGTCACCCACTGAGCACATAAGGAACCAGCGAAAGTCGAGGAATAAGCTCGCACCAACAAAACCAAAATTGACGAAAACCAGCGTGATTGACATGAAATGAATCTGAATGGAACAGTCGTCGGTTTATCCGACTGGAAGGGTCGAGGAAGGGATTATTAGGAAGGGAAAATCGTCCCCAGCTATTTGATGGAGGTATCGAATGATATAACCGATGTCTCGCAAAAAAATTTACTTGAGTCTGCAAAAATTCTGGAAAATTATACTTCTTTTAAAATGTGTTAAAAATATTTTAGCAAAGCAACATTAGTTTTATTGTGTGCATTAAAAGGAGAAAATGTCAAGCTACATTTTGATATAAAAATGGCTTCTTAACTCCAAGTAATGGATGAGTAATAATGGTGCAAACTTTGTGTGACAAAAGGGAATCACCACCTTAAGAGGGAGACAGATTAGCCGAATATAGCGCATTTGTATTTTTTTTGAACATTATCAGCATGAAATCGTAGATTGGAAATTAATAAGAACAGAGCTGCATAGACTAACTTTTGAAGGAGTAAAAAGAGAGTTTTAGCGTTATTTTTAGGGCTTTTATAGTACAGTTTATAGAAAAGTGGGCTAAGAAAATAGCGAAAAGGATGTAGACAGGAACTGGGGCATGACAAAAGTGTAAGAAACTTTGGGTGTGGGGTGATACGAAAGATTGTAACACTGGAAATGTTAAATTAAAGTTGATTAATTGAGAACGTAAAGATTGGGAAAATATGTTTAAAGTGGATGAAAGTAGATTTGACAGTGTAAGTTTAAAATAATAAAATTAGATGATTTATTACTTTAAATAGCGTTGCTACAATATAATGCCAAAAACGGAAAATTTCTGACCTTTCAACTAAAAAATGCAGGACGGCTCCCAGAATATTAAAGAGCACCAAATTAATTTATCCGGAAAGTTTCATCCAATTTTATAAAGAATTGTAATGTCAAATTTACACAAAAGGATACCACCACCTTAAGGGGGCGCTTGCATTACCGGGAACGGTTCTCCTGAGTTTATTATTCAAAGCAATCCATTTCAAACTTTCAGCAGTAGTAGCTGGTGTTAAATACAAGCGTATGTAGAATTTTAAGAATCCAATGCTTGGCTTGTGATCTACACAATAGGAATGTCTAAATTTTCGAAACGGTGTCATTCATGAACGACTGCATGACATTAGCTCAAATTTTGCACAAATGTCTAAGGCAGGGCGATTCTTTCAGTTTCTTGATCTATGCAGTTTGGGAATTTTATTCATGTTCAAATATACTTTGAAACCCAAACGATTTAAACAAAAACTAAAAAATTGCTTCTGCGCAAACTTTCAAATAATTGTACATGCAAAAATGCATTGATGATGGTTGATGTATTTATGAGAAAATTAATTTGGAAAATGGATGTCGGACAAATTACCCTGATCTGATGATTCCCAAGAAGTGCACTCTATCTAGCCCTGGCAGACTGTGAATCCCTATATCTAGTATCAAGAAGCTACTGTCACAAGTTACTGGTCAAGCACCTTCCGGAAATTCTGAAGTGTCAGGCGTCTGATAGCAGAGAGCGTCCAGGGGGAACGTCAGGGCTCCCTACAATGGCAATGAGCAGGATCAGGATCCAGAGAAGAAGAATCTGAGAGACACCGAAAGAAGGGAGGACCAAGGGATCCAAGTTGGGATCAAAGAGCAGCAATGGACATGGGCAGGCAAGGATCACAGGCAGGACAGCAGCAAGATCGGACGGACGATGGACGATCTGATCCAGGAAGGCAAGGCAAGAGGCTAATGCACAGCCTGAATCAAATGGGTTAAAACCGATTCAGATCCACAAGGCAGAATGATGATTCAGGCAGCGACTCGGCAAAAGGCAGGCAGAGGCTAACCCGAATCAAATGGATTAAAACCGTTAGGGTCTTTCCTAACAAGATATTTCCTGGATCCAGGAATTCGTCCTCAAGAAACAGAGTTAAAAGTTTGAGAAGTTTATGAAGTTTAGAGAAAATTTGGGTATGCTTTTAGTGGTTGAAGTTTGTGCAATTTTGATTTAAAGTAAAATTGAGGATTTTTTGGGAGAGTTCCCAAAATCCACGCCTCTCAGTGGATTTCCTATCGGAAATCCGCGCGACCAATGTAATATCACAGGGATATTACTACACATCAGAATCATTTAAGACAGTTAATAAAATCAAATTATTAAATTAACGGAGATTCTCAGGAGAGCTTATTTAAAGTTGAGAACCATGAATTCGTCCTCAAGAAGCCGAGTTAAACGTTTGAGAATTTTATGAAGTTTAGAGAAAATTTGGGTATGCTTTTAGGGGTTGAAGTTTGTGCAATTTTGATTTAAAGTAAAATTGAGGATTTTTGGGATAGTTCCCAAAATCCACGCCTCTCAGTGGATTTCCTATCGGAAATCCACGCGACCCATGTAATATCACAGGGATATTACTACACATCAGAATAATTTAAGACAGTTAATAAAATCAAATTATTAAATTAACGGAGATTCTCAGGGGAGCTTATTTAAAGTTGAGAACCTCTGGGTCCTTTAAATAATTTTAAAAGTGATTCCCGGAAAAAGTGGGAAATCACCAAAAAGCTAGATAAGAGAAAAGAAGGGAGAAAAGCTAAATGGAGGAAGAAATTCCTAAACCCCCTTAAATCTACAAAACCCCAAAAGTTTGTGGAGGGACTAGTGCTGAACACTAAAGTCAGACCAAAAAATGTAGGGAGCGAAGTTTGTGTATACTGATTTAGAGGCACATTTTTTGCTGCAGCAATGTATATATTTTCTGCACCGTCATGGCATGAACTTTCCTTTGGTTGGAAAAGAAATTTGAAAAAATTAAAATGCGCGAAAAGATGCCGTTTTTTTAGGTTTTGAGTGGATGCCAGGAACCAGCCGTTTGGTGGAAAATTAGCCCTTGTCCCAAACATATTGTATCGCAATTATCAGCTAATTTCGTCAAGAATTGCGATAGTTATTCAATTTTTTCGATTTTCAAAACCCTTTTATCTTTGCAGCTTTTCCAACTTTGACTGGCTATTACTCGCAGCTCATTCAATGCAAAAATTTCTCAATTAGATTTTCAGGACCGCATGTGTCAGATCTCATGTGATCTATGTGCATTTTCAAAATTCAAATGTCGATTTTTTCGAAAAATACCACATTTTGCCCCAAAATTTGGGCAATTCGAATCGAGCAAAAGTGAGTAAAATAGCATAATCATAAAGGTTAATCTGAGCTCAATCCAACAATATAAAGTTTTCGTGACTGCGGCTTAGATTACGCCCGCAATGAAATTTTAAACAATTTCCCTATTTCAGCTGATTTTTGACAAGTTGTGATATGTCGCATTGATTTGCCGTAAATAGTGGAAAATAACCAAAAACCAGCCAAAAAGGGAAATTATTTAAAAATTCGCTGCGAGGGCAATATAAGTCGTAGGCATGCAAACTTTATATCGATGGATTCAGCGCAGATAAAACTTTCTGATTATGCTATTTTTCACTCTTGCTAGATTCGCATTGCCAAAATTTTGGGTCAAAAAGCGGTATATTTTTAGAAAAATCTACTTTTAAACTTTGAAAAACCAAACAGGTCATATAAAAGCTGACACATAGGCGGCCCTGAAGATCCAATTAAAATTTTTTCCATGGAGTGAGTCGCGAGTAATAGCCAGTCAAAGTTGGAAAAGCGGCAAAGATCAAAGGATTTTGAAAATAAAAAAATTTAATAACTACCGCAATTTTGGCGAAATTAGCTGATATTTGAGTTACAATATGTTTGGCACATCGGCTAATTTTCCACCAAACGGCTAGATCCTGATAGCTACTGATCTTTCAAAACCTAGAAAATCGGCTTCTTTTCATGAATTTTAATTTTCTTCAAATTTCTTTTTCAACCAAAGGAAAGTTCATGCCATGGCGGTTCAGAAAATATATACATTGCTGCAGCAAAAATGCACCGCTAAATCAGTATAAACAAAACAATTTCGCTCCCTACATTCTTTGGTCAGACCTTAGTCTCTCCTAGGGCAAGGAAAAATGGGGGAATTATGGGCATAGTAACGCCCTATGCAGAGCGAAACTGGAGGAAGGGAGATAGGAGGCCAAAAAGCGGCCGTTTAGTTCGACAGACAGAGTCAGACTGAGGTAGAAAGTCGGTCTACCTGTTAATCACAAATTCGACGATCATTGTCTTGATTGGGCGAAATTGCCTTTGCGCAAAAAGGGCGCGCACTATATGATTCTGATAGGTTCAAACTTGCTGGTAATCATTACGTGATTTTTGGCGGGCTGTGAAGTGTTTACACAAGGTGGAAAGGGCAATTAAACTAATCTCTTTTCCCTATTGTAAAATTAAGAGAAAGATGAAGATCAAAACAACACTAAGGCAAATGCACTCAGGAGACAAAATAACACTACGTCAATTTCTCGCAAAATGGAAAAACAAGACTTAACACTAAGACCAAAGGGTCCCCTGATTAAATTAAAGACTGTTGATTAGGTGGTACGCATGTAAGAAAATTAATAAATTATTAGGTACGAGCCTTTTAAAACAATTACAAATATCAATACAATACAGTACAATAAATGCTAGCTAAGACACGTATTAAAATTATAAAGAAACTTTTTACTTAAGAGTTAGAATAGTTTCCATCTTTTTCTTTGTCTTTGATTCTCATTTTTGGCTCAACCGAGCTGGACTCAAAGAGCACAACATCTGTACCGTAACTGTCATCAACAAAAGAAACCCTTGTTAGGGACAACTTTGTAACAGAACTTCGGTAATAAAAGGCACATTAAAGTTCCCCATTAGTTAGGTGGGAACTTACAAAAACTTGGAAACAACTTTAAAAAGAAGTAACGAAAGAATAAATTAC
>JASAND010002539.1:0-89633 GCA_030248195.1 Trissonchulus latispiculum
AGGTTGCATGCACAGTCTCTGCTTGAGCAGTCAGTAGTTCACTTCAGTCCTGGGCCATATCATCTATTCATTTTTCCGTAATGTGGATGAAGCTGAGGTTCTTAATGAGGCTTTAATGTGGAATGCACTGTGACGCCAATATGAGCCTCGTTGTAGGACAGGCTCTTATGTTCTGCGGTTGCAACTTGTTTTCCTTAATTTACAACCTCCCTGCGGAACTCATATGTACTTCACAGGTTAGCTTTTGCTTATGTACAACCTGCCTACGAAGACTCATATGTATTTTACATGCGACGAAGGAGCACTTTTTGTTCTTGTTTTCTATTATTTTATATATATGTATGCTCATGAAGGTATATATATATATATATGTGTAGATATCTTTCAACGGTAGCAAGCAAACCAACCACAGCACTCCACAACCACTTTGAGCATGCAGTTCTATGACAAATGTTGCTCAGCTCGCTCAGGGCTTTCATTTGGTACCAAATTTGACCAGTTTTGAAAAATTTCATTTTTGACCGAAAATCGCCAAGTCCCCACCCCACCCCACCACAGCACTCTACAGCCACTTTGAGCATGCAGTTCTATGATAAAAGTTGCTCAGCTCGCTTAGGGCTTTCATTTGGTACCAAATTTGACCACTTTTGAAAATTTTCATTTTTGACCCCATGACCTCCCACCGACCTGACCCTCCAGATGGCAAAGTGGAACCAGCACAGCAAGATGGGTGGGTCAGATGGCAAAACGGATGCCAGGAATAAGCTGGGCGCACCAGAAAACCCCTATAGACAATGTTTTGAGAGGCTATGTACAGTCCTATATGATGTTCCCGGAAGTCGGTACCGACCGGACCCTCCAGACGGCAAAGTGGAACCAGCACAGCAAGATGGGTGGGTCAAACGGCAAAACGGACACCGGGAATGAGCTGGGCGCACCAGAAAACCCCTATAGACAAAGTTTGGAGAGGCTTTGTAAAGCCTACTATGGACCTCCGGGAAGCGGTTACCGACCTGACCGCTCAGACGGTCAAGTGGAACCAAACCAGCAACTTGGATTACTCGGGCAGCAAAACTGATAGCGGGAATCGATTCTCCGTCCCAGAAAACCTTTGTATGCAAAATTTGAGCCACCCATGTAGCAAAATAAGCGAAAAATTTAAGTTCAAAGTTCAAAGTTCAACCCAAAATTCACCAACTTTGGCCGGCCAGTACCGAAAAATTACGCACGGAGACGGAAAATCATATAGCATTTGAACGACCCCGATATGTGTACTGTTTAACCATATAGTCAGTATTACCCCAGCTCAATCTGACTTATTAAGGCGCCTTTGAAGCATACTTTTTGGCCATTTTAGCGTTTTGGCCGACTTTGGCCCCAAGCCAAAAATTTTTTCCGGCTCCGGGAGGCATAAAAACTAGCTTATTTTCTTATTTTTGATTTGTACTACAAGAATATATTTTGGTTTCAATGGCAAAATTTTTCTATCTGTAGTTATATATTCAAGCTACAAAACAGTACTGTACAAAACCCCCTTATGAGACATCAAAAGCGAGAAACCGGAAAAAACATCACTCTCGTAAGCGATTTTTGGCATAACTTTTTAACGGAAAGTGGTACGGGGATGAAACTTCGCACACATACTAAACTCGACACGTACAATTTTTTGCGCACATAATCTGCGCAGGAATCTGCGCAGCTTCTGCGCAGCCTTGTTTTACACGGTCATTCGACCATTTTCACTCATATTATAGGGGTCGCTACCGCGACCCCTATGACAAGTAGGAAAGATGCTCCTTGCAGTCGCATGGAAAAGTTAATATGAGCTATTATGGCCAACATTTAAACGTGCTAAGGACAAGATTTAAAATGTTTAATAAGAGCCAGCATCTAAATAAGTAGAGGACAAGATGTAAATGTCTAACATGAGCCGCTACGTTTCTCTTGGGCTCATATTGACGCTCACTTTGGTTACGTCTGTGGTACGTGTCCTCTAAACAGACATTTTTAAACCTAGCCAGAAAAGATTGAATATTAATACTGGCGCATACGTTTTAAGCAAAAATCAGAATTGCCTGATTTTTCAACTTCGCTTCAAAACATTTGTTTGTTTTACGACGTTGCTTGTAGATCTCACTACTATACGTATGTAAACAAAAGCAATCAATATAAACCTGAATAAGGAAATAAAAATTAGAACGGTCACATACGATATATATATATATATACTTATAGCCATGGGGGGGAAAAAACCCACTTTTTCGGATTTTGGCTGGAACTTTTTTGTTATAAGGGCTAGCTGAGAACTCTATATACCATCGTACTTGGCGTACTTAGAACTTTCTTTTAAGCCCATTTGCACTTCTCTAGGTTGTACGGTTAGGCCGGTATAATGCAAAAAGTAGCGGGGGAAAAACCCAATGGGGGGAAAAAAACCCAAATGGGGGGAAAATAAACCCACCCCTCACAGGTCCTAAAAATTGTCGTAGCGCGATTCTGACACTTCCTGTGTAAAATTCAACTCTTTTTTAGTTAGTATGAGTCAAAAAACCCGACCTAGGTAGCTTTTTTTGAGATCTCATGTGCCATTGAAAATGCAGCATCAAATGGACAGGTTTCATAAAGTTTAACACATAAACATAGGGCAATTTTTGAAAATGCTAAAAACGATGTAATTTGATAAAACTTATTATTCTAACGTGTAGAGAATGGTTTTTTACGTACAACTGGCTATTAAAAGTCACAATTAGACCTCTGCTGGGTCATCCAGCAGCGAAATTGCACTTTTAGGGTTTTATGTCTCTAGCTACCCAAGTATTCAAAATTGTCCAAATCTGACAGCATAGATAATATCGTACTACAGTCCCGAATTGTTTCCCAGTTGAGCTGGTAAAAAATTTTTCAAAAAAATTTGGGTGGGTTTTTTCCCCCCAAAGTGGGTTTTTTTCCCCGCCACATTTGGCAATGTGCCAGTCTAACGGTGCATCGGATCGGTCTAATTTTTGCTGTGTGCAAAGAGGAAGACTTGCCATCATTGCAGATATTTGCAAAACTTTTCTAGCCCAAGCCAGTCAAAAGTTCCATCGGACCAAACTTTTGGCAAATTTTGGAAGGTTGGACAAAAAGTAGGTATCATTTTCAAAATGTCATAAAATGAGCAAGAGTGAACCAAATGACCTGATCTTTGCACACATAGGTTAGAAAGAGTCGCGCTTTCTGCTGGTATGTTTTGGAGCTCCTAGCTCCAACCCGTGACCCAGGAGGCGGGTGGGTTTTTTTCCCCCCAAAAAGGGGGTGGGTTTTTTTCACCCCATGGCTATACCTAGTGAGATTTCAAGAAAGCTTCATCTGAAGAAAGCCTTTGTATACAAGAACAAAAAGTGCTCCTTCGTCGCATGTAAAATACATATGAGTCTTCGTAGGCAGGTTGTACATAAGCAAAAACTAGCCTGTAAAATGCATATGAGTTCCGTAGGGAGGTTGTAAATTAAGGAAAACAAGTTGCAACCGCTTAACATATGAGCCTGTCCTACAACGAGGCTCATATTGGCGTATGTCATAATACGAATAATTTGCAGATATATATTTTACTTTTATATAAATACATACTGCATAAAGCTTTTCATTACAAATTATCCTTCATATATATAATGTTGATCAGTCATTATAGTGTGCATATGCTCAATACGGTACGCCATGAGGCGCTCTGACTCACAGCCAAGTGGGAACGCATTCTGCGTGTGTATAATGTGAAAGTGTTTCGAGAATGCATTAGAGGTGTTCCATAGTGTTAATTCAGGAAACATCAGGTTGCATGTACAGTTCAGCTTGAGCGGTCATAGTTCACTTCAGTCCATTTCTTCTGGGCCATGACGTCTATTCATTTTTCCGTAATGTGGATGAAGCTGAGGTTCTTCAATCTAATGAGGCTTTAATGTGGAATGCACTGTGACGCCAATATGAGCCTCGTTGTAGGACAGGCTCATATGTTAAGCGGTTGCAACTTGTTTTCCTTAATTTACAACCTCCCTACGGAACTCATATGCATTTTACAGGCTAGTTTTTGCTTATGTACAACCTGCCTACGAAGACTCATATGTATTTTACATGCGACGAAGGAGCACTTTTTGTTCTTGTTTTCTATTATTTTATATATGTATGCTCATGAAGGTATGTATAGATATCTTTCAACAGTAGCAAGCAAGCCAACCACAGCACTCCACAACCACTTTGAGCATGCAGTTCTATGACAACCGTTGCTCAGCTCGCTTAGGGCTTTCATTTGGTACCAAATTTGACCACTTTTGAAAAATTTCATTTTTGACCGAAAATCGCCAAGTCCCCACCCCACCCCACCACAGCACTCTACAGCCACTTTGAGCATGCAGTTCTATCATAAAAGTGGCTCAGCTCGCTTAGGGCTTTCATTTGGTACCAAATTTGACCACTTTTGAAAAATTTCATTTTTGACCCCATGACCTCCCACCGACCTGACCCTCCAGATGGCAAAGTGGAACCAGCACAGCAAGATGGGTGGGTCAGACGGCAAAACGGATGCCAGGAATGAGCTGGGCGCACCAGAAAACCCCTATAGACAATGTTTTGAGAGGCTATGTAGTATGTACAGTCCTATATGGTGTTCCCGGAAGTTGGTACCGACCGGACCCTCCAGACGGCAAAGTGGAACCAGCACAGCAAGATGGGTGGGTCAGACGGCAAAACGGACACCGGGAATGAGCTGGGCGCACCAGAAAACCCCTATAAACAAAGTTTGGAGAGGCAAAGCAAAGCCTACTATGGACCTCCAGGAAGCGGTTACCGAACTGACCCCTCAGACGGTTAAGTGGAACCAGCCCAGCAACGTGGGCTACTCGGGCAGCAAAACTGATACCGGGAATCGATTCTCCGTCCCAAAAAACCTTTGTATGCAAAATTTGAGCCACCCATGTAGCAAAATAAGCGAAAAAATTAAGTTCAAAGTTCGACCCAAAATTCACCAACTTTGGCCGGCCAGTACCGAAAAATTACGCACACAGACGGAAAATCATATAGCAGTTGAACGACCCCGATATGTGTACTGTTTAACCATATAGTCAGTATTACCCCATATATAGCCCAATCTGACTTATTAAGGCGCCTTTGAAGCATACTTTTTAGCCATTTTAGCGTTTTGGCCGACTTTGGCCCCCAGCCAAAAATTTTTTCCGGCTCTGGGAGGCATAAAAACTAGCTTATTTTCTTATTTTTGATTTGTACTACAAGAATATATGGGTTTCATAGGCAAAAATTTTTCTATCTGTAGTTATTCAAGCTACAAAACCCCCTTATGAGACATCAAAAGCGAGAAACCGGAAAAAAAACATCACTCTCGTAAGCGATTTTTGGCATAACTTTTTAACGGAAAGTGGTACGGGGATGAAACTTCAGGAACATACTAAACTCGACACGTACAATTTTTTGCGCACATAATCTGCGCAGGATCTGCGCAGGAATCTGCGCAGCTTCTGCGCAGCCTTGTTTTACACGGTCATTCGACCATTTTCACTCATATTATAGGGGTCGCTACCGCGACCCCTATGATACAAAATATATTAGCCATTTCATTTGCGTCAATATGAGCCCAAGAGAAATGTAGCGGCTCATGTTAGACGTTTACATCTTGTCCTCTACTTATTTAGATGCTGGCTCATATTAAACATTTTAAATCTTGTCCTTAGCACGTTCAAATGTTGGCCATAATACATATTAGGCATCGTATCTTTAAGACTGGGCAGATTCTGCCATGTCAGCCCGCAGAATCTGCCCTATTTTCTGCTTTCAGCCCTGCTTTAATCTGTGCGACCTGACATAACAGAGTGACAGCTGACAACTTTAAGCCCGTAGCCAAGCAGAGTAGTGGACTTCTAGTTTTCAGAGAGGACTTAGGTTTATGCCAACCAGTTGTCCTCATTTTTGTTTGCATCTTTATGTTAATGGCTATACGTGTATACGTACATACATCTTGTAAGGACAACATACGTATATATATATGTATGCGACCGGCTATGATTAGAGTATATGAGTACATACCTTTAATGCGGCGCTTATATAATGTCCAATATAATACCACGAGTCATAGATGTACTTACTTAAACATATAGTAGATATATATATATATACGTAGAAATATATATATATATATATATATATGACTCGGATTCTGCGAAAATCGACCCTAGTTGTTCAACTTCAAAATCGAAGGAAATGGATTTCGTTCGTTCCGATATATATTAAACTAGAAGACATTCTAAGAACTTTGGCACTTGCCGTTTCTTCCAATTCCTCCTGTAGCGTTCACAGCAAGCCCTCAAAGTTGACCCATTTCCACGATTTTGGCTCTGTCAACTCGCTAATGCTTTGACAGATGGCTACAACGCTTGACTTGACCAAACCAGCTCAAATTTGCCACACATAGTAAGTATATATGGCCCGGTTTGCACACCAAATTTGAGCCGTCTACCTGCCTTCTAGCTTCAGATAAGTACATCTAACTGCGAAAGTTGTCATTCAGCTCTGCCCAAAAATTCACACTTTTTGGCCATAACTATATACAAATATCAAAAGCCAAAAGGACATTGGGATATATATATATGTTGTACCTCTATACCAGCCCTAACATCATGCAAAAAATCGGCGATTTTTAGGGGGACTGGCATAGCCATTTATGACCTTGAATGTAGGTCGCTACTGTTCCAGAAAGCAGAGTAACCGTGGATTGAGCTGCCAATGGCAAACCTAGGAGCTAGATGTAGTGTCTAATTTTTGCTCAAAATAATAGCATATGAAACCACTTTTGTTGGTATAATATCAGGCATTCAGCGTTTTACATGTTTCAGCTGAACCGAAGACAAAAGTTCAAAACTGCCAAAGTTGTCATTCAGCTCAGCCCAAAAATTCACACATTTTTGGCCAAAACCCCATGCAGATATCAAAAGCCAAAAGGACATTGGGACATATGTTGTACCTCTATACCAGCACTAACATCATGCAAAAAATCAGCGATTTTTAGGGGGACTGGCGTAGCCATTTATGACCTTGAATGTAGGTCGCTACTGTTCCAGAAAGCAGAGTAACCGTGGATTGAGCTGCCAATGGCAAACTTAGGAGCTAAATGCAGTGTCTAATTTTTGCTCAAAATAATAGCATATGAAGCCACTTTTGTTGGTATGATATCAGGCATTCAGCGTTTTACATGTTTCAGTTGAACCAAAGGCAAAAGTTCAAAACTGCGAAAGTTGTCATTCAGCTCTGCCCAAAAATTCACACATTTTTGGCCAAAACCCCATGCAGATATCAAAAGCCAAAAGGACATTGGGACATATGTTGTACCTCTATACCAGTCCTAACATCATGCAAAAAATCAGCGATTTTTAGGGGGACTGCTTTGTTGCCGGCTTTGTAAGAAATTTCCTGAACTGACCAATATAATTTTATACCGTTAAAAAGAACTCGTTCTACACAACATAATGATATAAAAATTATTACTGTACGATTTTGCTAGCTCAGGTTATAGTATTATATATGTCAGCGTTATATGTTTACAAGCTCAGAAGCCCCCTCCCGAAATTTTGGCCTTGCTGTTTCGAGCATATGCAAGCTTATTCTATTAGGAAGAGCTGAGTGTCTTCTTCCTATTATAAACTCTTGGTATGATACTCTTATCATTATGTACTCTTGGCAGAACCGAGACAATATAATGCATAGTAGTGTGACAAGCGTAACACTCTATGTTATCAGGGGCCCGTTGCATAAAACTTTCAGTAGGTCAATAGGTCCAATAGGCAAAAATAGATTGAGAGCGTTTCATATAACTAATTACCAATTACAATAGGCTATTGGCAATTTTTCCAATTTAGGAGATTTCAATAGGTGACCGTTGCATATAACTCGAGCAATTGCAATACCTAATAAATTTCACCTATAGAATCAGTTGATTTTTCCAATTATCAAAGAGGATAATTTGTTTCCAATTAATTGTAAGTGAGTCCATTTGCTATTCAGCACAGTTTTGTTTGTTTGTTTTGTAAAAAAATGTGGATACAAAATATGCATGCAAACATTAAGTATAAATAAGTAAGCAAAGCAAGTTCTTGTGAATACACCTGATTGTTTGATCTTTCATATTATTTATTTTATTTCTTCTATTAATTTTATTAACTTTGTAGTATTATTATTGTTTACTATTGTAATATTGTTTGCTCAACGTTTCGCTTCATTCAACTGTGAAGTGTATTTCACCACTGCTTTGAGTGATTTCTTCATCTATCTTGCGTAGAATTGTTGGCTTCGACCTTAACAAAAATTAGCCTACTACGTCAGTTGACGTGTATCTTTCATAATGTACGGTCGACCAGTGGGTCTTTGTCTATATATATATATATATTGTATCCACATTTTTTACAAAACAAACAAACAAAACTGTGCTGAATAGCAAATGGACTCACTTACAATTAATTGGAAACAAATTATCCTCTTTGATAATTGGAAAAATCAACTGATTCTATAGGTGAACTTTATTAGGTATTAAAATTGCTCGAGTTATATGCAACGGTCACCTATTGAAATCTCCTAAATTGGAAAAATTGCCAATAGCCTATTGTAATTGGAAATTAGTTATATGAAACGCTCTCAATCTATTTTTGCCTATTGGACCTATTGACCTACTGAAAGTTTTATGCAACGGGCCCCTGATAACATAGAATGTTACGCTTGTCACACTACTATGCATTATATTGTCTCGGTTCTGCCAAGAGTACATAATGATAAGAGTATCATACCAAGAGTTTATAATAGGAAGAAGACACTCAGCTCTTCCTAATAGAATAAGCTTGCATATGCTCGAAACAGCAAGGCCAAAATTTCGGGAGGGGGCTTCTGAGCTTGTAAACATATAACGCTGACATATATAATACTATAACCTGAGCTAGCAAAATCGTACAGTAATAATTTTTATATCATTATGTTGTGTAGAACGAGTTCTTTTTAACGGTATAAAATTATATTGGTCAGTTCAGGAAATTTCTTACAAAGCCGGCAACAAAGCAAGGCATTTTGAAGAAATGATGAAATTGCCAGAATTTTGGTGGAACTGCTGTTTTGTTACCCGTTTTTAAGTGGTTGCCTGAACTGACCAATATGATATTTATACCGTTAAAAAGATGCCGTTCTACGCAACATAATGATATAATGATATATAGCATAATGATAATGGTATATAATAAAGATGAGAACTTTATACATAGGCGTACATAGATCTTTCTTTTAAGGTGGTGATTACTTTTGGAGACATTAACTTTGAACCGTTATTGCTCATTCATTCCTAGGAGTTAAGAAGCCATTTTTATATCGAAATGGAGCTTAATAGTTTCTCTTTCTAATGAATGCAGTGAACATAACTTTAGTTCTTGGAAGCTATTTTGCTGCATTTTTGAAGTGGTTTAATTTTCCAGATTTTTTGCAGACAGGCAATTTTTTTCGTGAGCCATCGACCTATCATTCGATTCCACTATCAAATTGCTGGGTACCTTTTTATGAAGCCGCTCTTCGTTATAAAGAAATTAACTAAAATGTATGCGCAACCTGGATTTTGCCTACTTACCAACTTTGCACGCGACCACTTTACCTCGAAAGCAGCAATCGGGGCAACTAAAAAAGGGTCAATGGGTATTTTTGTGTAAAACACGTGGCAGTTAGTTAGTGGCAACCCTCTAGGTTGCATAGCAAATGCTTCACAATCGCTGGAAAATTTTGTCATGTTTTTTACAAAAACATTTTTTATGATAGCAGCGTACGGGATTGCATTTAGAAAATACCATGCCATGCCATGAATAATCGGCCCCGATTGACACCCTTGGTTTAATTTTACGGCTTGCGTAGCTCAAGATATATCGGATTATTTGATTTCTGCAAACATGACAAGTTTTCAATGCCAAAATAAGAAAATCAGCTATATCTCGCTATAGAAAAAAGCTAGAAAGGTGAGTCAAAAAGCAAAAATGTAAAGCTCAACACGATCTTTCGAATGAATACAATCATAGCTATGCAGCTACTATCTTAATGTTAAAAATTGGCAAAAACTGCTCTGAACGGAGACGTCGAAGTTTTGAAGCGGGATTGCGCGGAGGGTGTTAGAATGCTAAAAGAACTTATTTTGGAAAGTTTCATTAAATTTCATCTTGATTTGAACCGTCGCCCAAAAGGAATCACCACCTTAAGTCCATTTGCACTTTTGTAGGTTGTACCGTTAGGTCGGTATAATGCAAAAAGTAGCGGGGGAAAATCCCAATGGGGGAAACCCAAATAGGGGAACCCCCCCTCACAGGTCTCAAAAATTGTCGTTGCGCTATAGTGTCGAATTATTTCTCTGTTTGGTTGTTAGAATTTTTTTCAAAAAAAATTGGTTGGGTTCCCCCACCCCCCCCCCCACAAAGTGGTTTTTCCCCGCTGTACAGTAAGGGCGGGGATGCCCTACTGACAAATTTCATGTGTTGCCTAATTTGCATAATTTTATTTCCAATTTCTCTCAAATTCACGTGTTATGCATTACTTCCTTGTCCGTGTTTTTCGTCTAGAAACATCTACCTAATTTGCATTAAGTAATTTGCATATTCCAAAATTGGTGTTTTAAAAAGGGGACACTTCTCACTGTTGGTAGTTAGTTGGATTTTTCAAATCTTCTTTTTAACAAGTGTCAGTTTACCTTATGCTATGCTAGCTTCGGGGCCCTCCGTGCAATCGAACTCCGGGGAAGGAAAGTAGACTGTTTCTCAGTCTGGCGATAGACTGGGAGGGGGCTTCCGATATTCATAGACCTAACAATGGGGGCATCCCAATTATTTTGCCTTTTGCCAGTATTTGCTCTATAAATCCCACTGCTGATTTCCCATTGTAGAAATTACGCTTGTTGCAGTAATTAAATGATTAAATAGACTGAAGGTTGAAGGTCCGTGAGTGTGCGCATGTCCGAATAATCCAAGTCCGCTTACCCTAACCTACTGCAAAACACGACGGCAATCTAAAAAGTACCGCGAGTTTACTTTCTAAGTTTTGACAAAAGTTATGGAAAACAACACGAAATTCAAATTTCACACATTTAAATCAAAAAAATATAATTTTTCAGCGATAAAATAAATAACAAACCTGCACAGGTAAGGGGTATACAATAACACAATATGGGGGCAACTCCGGAGTCCAACAAACTAGAGCCCCCAACAAAGAATAAAAACTAAGTCACCCCACAAGAGAAAAGGGAGAACACAGGTGTGAAAGCCCGACCGACTAGTAGAGAAATTTTGTACGAGACTGACTCACTTGAGCGCCCAAACTTGATTATTGAAGAATTAGCAACGGAACTGAGGTCTTTACACAAGAGAACAATTTTACGTTTACCATTCGTAAAGATAGCCTTACATTTTAAATACTTCAGAGAAAAATGAAACGAAAAATTGGAAAATACTTCACAGATTACCCCCTCTTTTGAAACGCGCGCCCTCGCCGCGGCCTCCGGGCAAAATTAGTAGTAAAATGAGGGTTAGCCTACGTAACTTAGGTACTAGTAAAGATAAAACGTCGTTTTAGAAAAGCATAAAGATTTAAAACTGTATCTCACTCGAGCCCCTGGCTTTGCCAAATTTTAGGGGTCTGTTTTCGAGACACGGGTAAAACTACTTCGGTACGTGCCGGGACAACACATAAACATTTATATAGCACATTGACTCAACACAAATACGACAAATAACCCTTCAGCCGCGACGGGAGCGCAGGTTCCAAAAGGGAGAGTAACCCGAAAAATGTTTACAAAACGAAGGGGAACTCATTTCAAATGAGCTTTACATCCTCTGCACGCCAACGGCTGAGCATCCATCGCAAATTCAATTGTAGTGAGTCGCCCGCTATGCTTGTGTTCTAAAGCTCGACGCCGAAGCTAACACAAAATTCAAGTGAGCGGGCACTGCTTGTGTTTTTAATCTTTAGCACAAGCATACAGTGATTGAGCATAGCCCCGTTTCGGCTGGGTCCTATGTGCGGAGGGGCTCAAAAAAGTTCAATTTCCTAGAAACGACCTGCCGTAAGCGTGCATAGAATGGGTCAAGCTCCTTTATATACAAAACATGCCTGTTCTCATACTCTACATAAATATACGTAGGTACTGTTTCTGTTAGATAGATGCGGTCGAAAGTCTTGTGTGAGAGCCGCTCTGTACAATGAACGAAACTACTTTGAAAACATTGAGAACACATTAAATTTTCGAAAGTTTCGCAAAGTGCTCAGGAAAAATCAAGCTTCTGATTATACAAAATGCTCTAGCCTTTAGCTGAAGGCTACATCCCCAGGCTTTCACCATGTTGTGCCATGGGCTGGGAACAGCATGGTGTCTTTATTGTCTTGCTGTACTCCTTTCGTTACAATCGCATCATTTATTTATTTATTCCTGTTTATTTAAGCTTTGAGTTAAGCTTTGATACATACCAAGTCAAATTTTAAATCTTCCAAAGTGAATCAGAAATTTTAAAGGCGGAAATAAAAGTTCTAGTGCCACAACGACAATATATATATATATATATATATATATATATATATATATATATATATATATATATATATATATATTGAATTTTAGCTGCACCGAAAATGGCAAAATGGAAGGCAAACATGGCAGTACAAAATTATGCTGAATAAACCCGCGGTACAGTAGTAGAATCAAAACAAAAAAGCAGTTAGACAATGATAATATACGGCATATATAGGACGGACAAGCCGAACTGGAGGGCACCCCTTTTGAAAAGAATCTTGTAAGAAAGATGTAATATATTTCTCAAATAAAATTTTAAAGGGTAATAATCAAACGAAAGTCCCCTTAAAGCATAGCCCAAATCATTTCCCCCCAACCTATTAAAGCTGTCAAACAAAAATAAAGCATACGTATGGAATAAAAAAAGCACAACACAAATGAGAAATAGAGGGGAAAGGAGGAGGGGAAGCGGACGAGGGTGGGGGACAACCGGAATGCACACAAATCATAATACAGACTGATGTAATAAAAGTTCACAGTTCAAAGGCCAGGGAGGCTGCCGAGAACCATACTGTAGGGGTTGACCACACAAGCAACGTCGGACCAGACCTCCGGAAGGGGAGTGGGCGCCCCACGGCGCGAACCGCTCCAGCCCAAGCACCAATCACCGGCCAATCAAGACTAACTAGGCCCACAAATCACCAAATACCGGGCCAACCCCCACCTTCGGGCCCACCAACCAACCACGGGATCCTCCGGGCCACTATCATAGTTATAGGGGCAAGCAATGCACACAGCAATTATACATCGTACAGGGGCACTCGCCGCAGAAGGGGGACTGGGGGGGAGGGAAGGGGAAATATGTTACAGTAAACAAATAAAACAAAAAGGGATTCAGTAAGGCATAGCATATAAAGAATAACATACGGCACGAAGGCCTACAGTAGAAAAATACAAAATAATGTAAATATAAGGCACAAAGGCCACAGTCACAGACATAAGGCACGTTGGCCTATACAAGACAACACAAGGGCCCGATTAATTTTAAGGAAGAGGAGACGCGAGCCTACGGCTACTGCTGCCTAGGGAGTATCCAGCCAACCAGCGACCGTAGACTGCGCCGAAGTCAAAGAAAGCGAAAGTATGAGCTACGGAGTCCAAGATGCCGCATCCGATTCTTGGAGAGCCTGCCCACGGTCTCGGGGCGAACCCAAGTCCATGCGCTCCCCGGGACTCGACTCAGAACTCTGAGGAGAGTCCCTCTGTTCTAATCCAATTTCATTCCAGTCCAGTGTCCTGTTCATTTCATCAGTGAAGCTTCGTGTCTGAGCAGCTGAACCACCAGGAGGGAACTGAGCTTGATGCTGCTGTCACAAAGGCCGAGTCCGATGACGGACCCATTCCAGATAATTCAGGCTCAGATAATGTGGTCAAAGAACTGGAAATGGTTGGATCCAGAGAAGGGGCACTGCTTTTCCGAGCAGTCCCCAATGCCCAGCCACTCTTCTTTCTTCTCACATCCGCTGTCGAAGCAGAACTGGACCCGGGGCGCATCCTCTGCACCTGGTCCCGGTCGTTGAACGACCCAGAATTCGCTCTCGGCGTGGAAGGCAGACATCCCATGCAGTCCAAATGGGAGTCCCCACGATGTCCAGTCACCGAATATGGCTGGTGACGTAGTTCCCGTTCTTTCAAGCGTAGGCTTGTGCGCTTTTGATCCATATTGAGTTGAACTCTCTTCTTACTCTAAAGGTTCTTTTTGAAAAATGACAATTAGCACAACTCAAAAATATTCTTAGGTGCCCCAGAAAAATACAATTGTATACGTATATAACAAGTTGTACAAAACACAATAAATTGTGTAAATTCGAAGCAGATGACTGCTATTAAAAATAGACCTGAAAAGGAAACAATTACCAAAATTAACCTAAAATGAAGAGGATTAGACAAGCAAAATCACCAACACAAATAAAATTATCACAACAAAATTATTTGTTTATTAGGTACGAACTTTGGAAAAAATTTCCTAGCTCAAATCTCAAAAATAGCCCTAAAACTAGCTCATCCCAAAAATAAATATTGTATTAGAGCCTAAATTGAGGGAAAACCAAGTACACAATTATACACGTATACAAACAGTCAGACCCTAGGAGAAAAATGTACTGATTTTTGACCCTAGGGGGGTTTACCTACCTAAGAAAGGTGGCAAAATTCGTGCGCTGAACACGAATAACTACGAGGGGAACCACAACGAAACTAAAACAAAAATTGACAAATATTTGAAAAATTTTACGAAGGGGTTCAGGCAAGAAATCCCTGAGCTCCTGGCAGCCTAATGTAGCGGGGCTAGTAGGTTTTCCTACGTACTAATACCGTTACCAAACGTAGCGGACGCGGAGACCGTGGCGCAGATGGATAACTGACCGACTACAGGAGACGGTCGGGACAGGCAATATACGCAGGGGTATATCCGATCCTAAGGGCGAGATGACTCGCACTCTCACTCACTCAGGATAAGTCTACCTACCTAGCAGGAGCTCAGAAAAGACTCAACCTAACTAAATACACTTTAATAAGGACGAAAACAACAAGTTATAATTATATATGAATAATAAAAGGTGGGATGAACCCTCAAACAAACAACAATCAAACAGGCACACCACTTACAGTACAGGAGACAGGGTTGGCCAAGCCAACGTACCAAAAATCTGGGGAGAGATAGGGGAGCAAATATATACAATACAATAAATGGGGGGAACGGAGCTTATAATAAGGGGCGACTGCACAGAGCGGAGAAATAACACAGACTGACTAGGCTGTAAACAGGAAGCAGTCTAGACAGGCATGATCATCACGTGACATACCGAGAGAGACACACAGCAGTAGGTTGACTATGTGTCAGCCCTATCCGTTACAGAAGGTAGCAACTTCCTGCTTCAACAAATAGCAAACTTCAGAGACTGGTTAAATTCATGAATCTTGGTAATTTTGCATTTATTGGAAGATGGTTCTAGTAAGCTATCCATAATACCTACGTAACTACTTGTTATTTCACTTATTTCAGGTACATTATTGATTACTACTTAATATCAACTAAAATTACTGATTTACCGATGCTTATTATTACCATTTGTGAAAGATTATTATAAACCAAATTTGTAACGACTATTGCCTCAGCAAGATTGACCTTTTACCCTTGCTGAACAGTGTATAACAGAATATTACTAGATTTGTCTCCAGACGTAGGTACTATTATGAAATTGTGCCAGACCGTTATTGCGGCCATAATTATGGACGGAATTTGAGTTGAATATGACTGAACCAACTGAAAATGGCAATAACGCAGTGTTTTGATTTCAGATTAAAAGGAACGATACTAAAACATGAAAACTACCTCCATTATGGGTCTTACGTACTATTCTCATACGTTTTATATGGAAATTGCTAAACCAACAGTTTTTTAAACAGGTGATGAATTAAATTTGCACAAAAATCAATTGTTGGAGAGATTTCCTTCATGCGATTCGTCCGCACTCTTAGCACTTAACTAACGAATCGAGGATATCCCATTTCAGACTGGTAGGAACCCGATACGGAGTCCCCGTGACCCTAGGTCCCATGGTTTGACCCTCATTTGCATATTTGTCATTTAGGACCTAAATCTAGATTACCTACCTAATCGTGTATTCGCTAGCTTTCAGACATGCACACAAGACTTATTTACTAAAACTACGTTTTCTACTATTGTTTTCCTGCATACTACATGAACCTTGGTACAATTTCGGTGTTCTACACATGTCATATGCACAGTCAGTTATCACGCATTTACACCATCACATTCCTAATAATTATTGTCAATCGTACCACATAAACCTGTAACAATCACATATACATTACTACATCACTGATAACCTAATACTTAGTTACGTGATCCTATTTTTTAGCTAAACAAAGTTCAGACAACATTTAAACAATTATTGGGATAGCTACTTGATGACCGTTTACGCTGCACATATACAACATTTTTGCAAACACTTAAACTGCCAATTAAGAAATATGCCTCATTTATACACTTAGACTGTCAACTAAAAACAGTTATACTACATTTATACCACATTTACACCTGACTCGGACTAGAACACACCCATACCAACCTTAGGTACATTTATTCACGGGAACCACAAGTATACCTCTTTTCCTGCCTATTACCTGAGCATTATTCAGTTCTGGCAGAGCTCACAACCCTCGTCGGACGGAAGGAGTTTACGTGAGTTACCCCATACAAGCACAATCACAGAAACTAACACGCGCACATTTACACGCACAAATACACATTCAAACATACGATTTCTTAACTAACTACTGCTTAACTAGTCCTAACTACAAACATGGTTATAAGAACAATTTAAACAAAATCTAGTTCTAAATACACTTACTATTCTAACTTCCTAGCTATTATTTTAAACATATTTTAATGCTATTAACTGCTAATTTTAAAGAAACTTTGTTGAGGAATTGATGCAAGTTTTAAGGCTTTTAAAACTCGACTTATAGCGCAGAACTTTGAGAACTTTGTACTATTTTGAGGAAACTTTGAAATTTAGAAAGCCACGTGAGTAATGATTGCTAAGCAATCATTACCAAACAAAACTACTAACAACAGTTAGTTTAACTACTGGGGAAGCCGGCCATTCCCCTTGAAACTCTTGATGATTAATTTAAAACGACAGATCATAGGACAAGTGATCATTTTAGGACTCTGTTTTAAAGTTCGTTTTACGCTTTTGGTAACCTACTATTTTTAACACCGCCCTACAGCAAACAATTACAAATAACAGACAATGAATTTTGAGGCTTAACAAAGCCGTGACAAAACAACATGGCCGGCAACTAGTTGCCGGCTGTGGGGTAAATATTTCTACTAATTAACTCAATAATTAGGGTCGTAGCAAAGGGACCCTCTAACTCAGACTTAGGGGTTGTGTCCCCACTTAATTGTCCCATATTTTACTTTTAAAACCCCAGTTCTAGGCCAAAAGAGCCTTATTAAAAATAGTGAAAAAAGGTTGGTCGTGGCTTGGTCGACAAATACAAACAGAAATGACAAAAATGAAAGAAACAATAGAGCGGCGGAGGTCAGCAAACCTCGATAGTAAGAAAGTGTCGGTTTTAAAAACAGAAAAACAAAAGCAGGGACCATTCCCAAGACCTCCGTCGAACAAGAGGAGTTTACATGCGTTGTCCCTTTATTAAAATAATAAAATAATAATAATAAGAAAATGAAATAAGGGTAAAAATAAAAGTGGCTCAAGGGCCCATACATGCTAGGAACTAAAAATCTGGCCTTGGGACCAATATACCGATAGAAAGATTGGGGCTCATAGGATCAAAAATGCATAAAAAACTGGCTCCATTGGCCCATATGAAATGTGGAAAAATTGGCCCGAAGGCCTCAAAAAGTCATACATAACAAAATGGCCAAAAGGCCATCAGATACAAAAAAGTTGGCCCGTAGGCCTTCCAAAAAGTAGGCCACAACGGCCGGAAAAATGCTGGCTTGGCCGGGCATAATAAACCCAAAAGGCCCCTGAAATAAATAAATGAAATAAAATAATATCTCTTTTTCTCTGAGCTGTGTGGGTCAGAGAAAAAGTCCCTATGCGTCCTAACCAGGGAGGTGCGCTGAATTCCCCATGCAATGACAATTGCACTGGAGAACGTACCGAAAGCAACCTCTCTCGGCTGCAACTCAACGAACACCGACTGAAATTGAAAATTTTGGGACCGAGCTGACAGTTTTGCTGACAGCTCGGTGACAGGTCATTAGCGAGTTCGGGAGCGGACTTTTCTTTTGACTTTAAGGCAAAGCTTCTAGAAGGTTCTAGAACTTTCTGAAGCTTGCCACCTTTTTCACTTGGGGCGCAGCGGCGGGCTGAGCCAGCTGGCCACTGAGGGCCAAAATTAATGAGATTTTAAAGTTATTGCCCTCCAACTGACCCTTTTTTGATATATTTCGGGTCCTAAATTTTAGCAAAATTTTGCAAAACTTTCCTTAGCACATAAACGCATAAAACGCATAAACGCATAAACACATAAACAAAGGGACAATTTTATGAAATTTTAGAACTTTAACCAATTACTGCGCGAATTACATAATTTTCAAGAAGTTATAAATTGCGTAATTACATAATATATACCTACGTACG
Source organism: Trissonchulus latispiculum (assembly GCA_030248195.1). Taxonomy (NCBI): domain Eukaryota; kingdom Metazoa; phylum Nematoda; class Enoplea; order Enoplida; family Ironidae; genus Trissonchulus; species Trissonchulus latispiculum. Next base: position 18,757 of record JASAND010002539.1, read on the forward strand.
TCGTCCTAGCTACTTTTTATTATGATGTTATTATTAATAAAGGGCAACGGCCCCCTTCTTGTTATGACTTGGGCCGAAACTACGTTGATTTGTCTTTGGCCAAAAATTCAAGGGGAAGACAACTGTTGGGCCCTAGAAGAAAGAGGCCCAACAGAATGGGGAAAAGAAAAGATGAAAGAAAAAGTTTGACTTAAGTCAAACCAAAACAAAAACCTTTTTAGAACACTCCTTTGGAGTGTTAAGATTACGAAACAAAAAACTTAATCTTGTTAAAAACATTTTTACTTATAACTTACTTAATTTTGGGATTTGAAAAGTCGGGTCTGGATTTTTGGAATCAGCATCAAATTCCCTTGCATATGAGCCCAAGTCATGTTTCCGACCAAAATTACGAAATTTAACTAAATATTAGCTAATTAACACTAATTATCACTAATTAAGCCTATCTAACTACGTACTTAGCTGTTTAATGCCTAGAATTGAACCATCTTCCAATATTTGTTATTTTTAGTAAAATTCTTCGTTTTATGGGCAGTTTTACAACTAATTTATGACCTGTTAGATACATAAACTTCAAATTATAGGTTAATGATTTCCTGCTTATTCATACTCAGTCAATAACAAGTGTACAAAGGGGTGAAAAGAGGCCACCCTTGACTCAGGTTATGAGTGGCAACTCGTTAATGTACTTAAGATTAGCAGATATGTAAGCATTTATCTTCGTGTGGAGTGACAGACAACTCACTAAAATTCCTTGAGTGTAACCAAAATACTGCCACTTAAGGTCGAATGGACTGACAACTCCGGTCATCAGGAGGGTAGGTGACCGAACTTAACCTTCGTTTTACAACTTCTGGGCTAATATTGTTAGTAGATTAAACATTATTTAGACTTAATTACGCTTAAAATCCTAATTAGGACTAAAATGTCCGCCTTAATCGAGTGCAAACCTTGAGCCCTATTTAAGAATTTTTCTTAATTTTGAGTACTAGACAACTCTGGCTCGGCAAACATAAAACAGTTTATACAATTAATGCTTGGACATCATTTAATAGCTACATTCCATATTGGTGATGGTTGATCTTCTTCACAAATCCATGGCATGAGTTCTCCTTCGCTGATTTACTAATTTTGACCATTTTTCAACCATTTTAACAGATTTTAACCTCAGGTTTTAGGAATTCCATTACAAATACCACATCTATCAATCTAAAATTTTGATCTGAAGTTTCTAACCAAAGGGAGTATCCCCGGAATGGCATTAATTGAAAAATCATCGAAACGCATATCAATTTTGTTAAAAGCTACTGAATATGGAAACGCAATTGCTTGTGATTCCAGAAGCTAAATGTTTGCCTGCGTCTGTACAGCAGTAATTTATACAGATCTTATTTTCATGAGAATTTTGTACAAAATTTGCTAAAACTGAATAATCTGAATGCAATGAGTGAGCCAGCCTTCTAGTTAAGCTGAAACAGTCGGAGCCTAAGAATTCAATCCTGGGAAGCTGGGTTGCTTTTGATCGGACAAAATCCTGAAATGAAATCGATCAGTATTTTGATTCTGATTTTTGCCCATGTGACTGGCAAAGAGCGATGTCCGAGGGAAACGTTTCCTCGCGATTTCAGCAGAAAGACTGATTCTGGCAAATCTGTGAAATTCAAAAACCTTCAGTGAGTCTACATTCTTGTGCTGAAAATATGAAACTTTCGCTTTTCAAATATAAGTGCAAGGGAAACAGTCATAGGATATTTATTTTAAAATTTGGTTTGGACACTCAGCTGATGACATCGGTGGTGTCGTAATTAGACGTCTGACTGCAGATCAGAAGGGCAGTGGTTTAACTCATCACTTTCAGTCAAAAATAGTAGAATCTCAAGGATTGTTTCACAAATTACTCACTCTTTACTCCGCGCGCCCTTGCCGTGGTACACAATTTGTGGAATAAAATGTTAACCGACGTGGATTACGCACTAGTACGACAAAACGTTGTCAGAAATTTTGACAAAACCACAAAACGACACTACAGAAAATCGCTTTGGATTCCACATGCCGAACCGTTCTAGCTCATAGGCTTGTCTTTCCAAGACATCGTATTGAAAAGTCGCAGGCAGTTTCAAACCATATTGATGTATGGGTGGATCTATCGATCCAGAAGGGGACCAGCCCCCCCCCCCCAACGGTTTGGATCATTGTTTCACGAGTTATACAGACAGTTGACGGGCCAACCCCACCCAAGCGAGACTGAATTTCCGAAGAAAGGTCTGCAGAAATTTGGGGGAGAAAAACCACACAAATTGGGGAAGCAGTGCCCCACCTGGCACAGGCGACTATTCAGCAACAGAAACAAACAGACCTCCAAAGTCAGGGACCGACGACCCTGGGCCTAGGGTGACCACCGCATGTTGAGCAATAAAGCCATACGTCTGAGTATGGGCTATCTCTGCGGCCAAGTAGCCAACACTGCCTGCCTCCTTATAAGTGACTGCAGAGACTCCATTTTGCAAACAAATACATTAACTACGTTTTGAATACCTTTACCATTTGTCAGAAAATTTATGAAAGAATAGTAGAACCTCAAGAAATATATCACAATTGTGCCCTCTTTACCCCGTGCGCCCACACCGCTGTACACAAATTAATGGAATAAAATTTTGGATTAACCGAAGTAGCTTACGTACAAGCGCAATAAAACGCAAGTGAAAAATTTATTTTGACAAAAACCAAAAAACTACACTAGAGAACCTCCCTCCCTCACCCTCGACCGTCAACCGAGGAACCGGATGTCTAACTGGAATTTGGACAGGTGGCGGGGGTGACGAATTTATCGTCTGAGCCTGCGGAATCCTGCGCTGTAAAATAGGATGCTGTTGCGGAGACGCGAACCTTGCCGACTGTCCTTGCGGCATTCTTAATTGTTTACCCGAATTTTGGGTTGATGGTCGTGTTCGCTCCTGCGAGGCTCCTCCCAGACCCTGGCCCGGACAGACGGGATCCGAACCGAATTCTGAGGCAGCATAAGGACCAAGAATCCTGAGAGAGGGGTGACCACCGCATGTTGAGTAATAAAGTCATACGTTTGAGTATGGGCTACTGTCTCTTCGGCCAAATACTAGGCGTCAGCATTAGGATCAGGGAGCGGTGACCCAATGAAGTATGTGGGTAATTCTCCCCGAATTTCTCGCCGGTTTGGATCCCACAAACCGGACCGTTCTAATTCATGAACCGATGGAGTTTCATAGCCTTGTCTCTCCAAGACATCGTATTGAAAAGTCGGAAGCAGTTTCAAAGCATATTGCTGTATCGTTTCAAGAGCGTTATCTGGAATATACCAAGCCTGCGGCATGTGGTACTCCAACACCGGGTGAGAGCCGTACAGTCATAATGCCCCCAAAACGAATGATAATCCGACAGCAGAGTCAGGTAGGAGGGGGCCCCTACGTATAATCACGGATATAATTATCAGAAGATATTACCGGAGTATTAGGAGGAGAAAAATAAGCATGTAAAAATAGGTCAATTTGTAAACAATGTTGTTTGCCTAATGTAATGTCAAATAAACGAGACCTGATGACTCTACAGGTTCTACAATCGGTGGTGTATGCCTGTTCTCCTTCTATTCCCTTAGCTTACACCACAACAGTCCAGAGAGACTCTATTTTCCAAACTAATACATTAGCAAATATTGTGAGTAGGTTTACCATTTGTCAGAAATTTTGTGAAAGAATAGTAGAACCTAAAGTAATATTTCGCAACCGGCTGAACTCAACCAAGCTTTGATAACATGTTTGCTGTTTGCTATTTTAACGGCAGTTGGGGTACACCCTTCCATGTCAAGAGTCTTCTGTTGGCCCTCAAGCATTACGTTAAAAATGTCACTAAATGTTTCAAACCTTCTTTATTTTTGGTACTTTTTAACATTTTTGATGCTCCCGTAGAGAATGACAAGTACCCCTCTGTACTTAAGCTATGTGCTTTTGTGGTTGTGGTGTGCTTTGAGAATGTTCAACAATACTTTTGCGCTTTTGTGCTCTCCGATCAAATTAAGTCAGTAGTTTAGCTGCTTGAACGAAACTAAGGATAAGAAATGATTAATGGGAACTGCTAAAGTACTTAGTCTTCTCATGTAATAAACTAGCTCTGTGAACAAATTGCTCCCCTAAAAATCTGGTGAGTTTTGCACTCGTCTTAATCTTCACTTTTCAAAAAAGATACAAATTCCTGCGTAGTCAGTAGTTTTATGGCTTGTGTAGCTCAACAAATGATGGATTATTTAATTTCTGCAAAAATGACAAGTTTTTGACAGCACAATTGGAGAATACCAAAAATAATGAGCTGAATGAGACCTTTCAATATAATATAATCCTAACTATGCCGTCAGAAATAGGCAAAAACGTTAGAATCTTTGAAGCGGACGAAATTAGAGCACTAAAACAAGCATTATTGACAGTTTTGTAAAATTTTGTGTTGATTTGAGCCGTCAGCCAAGAAATGTTGTATTGATTTGAGTAGTTTCCCATCAATACGCTCTCAAATGAAATATCCACCTTAAGACAACGAAAGAGCTAGATTTAATAAGCAATTGCTTGATTAATTTATTTAGTAGATGGTGAAACTCTCATAACTAAATTACGAAAATGTTCTAAAAGTCCTCATACTTCGGTTAGCATTTGGTCAACGAATGCGTACAGAGAGTACTACTTTGAGCAGTTCGCTGAAAATTCATTTTGACGTCGCTATGGGGTTTTTGGTGTTCTCGCGTTTTGTATTTTAGAACTGGGCAAGGAAAAGATCAGATGTCAGAGGCGTACAACGTTATGATGGGAAGCTCAGACGTGGACCCAGGCACAGGAAATCTGAAAGTTGATATATTTCTGGGGTCCGTCATTGTTGGGACAAGAGTGGTTCCTATTCATTTAATCTATTCCAGCAATTTGACCAGACTAGGATAGAATCCCCATAATGTCGGGGTAGGGTGGAGTTTTAATTTTCCCTATGCTATTCTGCCTCGATCAGGCTACCCCAGGGAAGATTTTACGATCAGTGATGGGCAGGGACGAATATTCAAGGTTCCCAGAGGACAGGATTCCTACGATGAAGACGGATATAGGATTCGTTACTACAATGCAAGGGACACTTTCATAAACAGCGATACAGAGGGAACAGATTTTGTTATAATTCGAAACGGAGACACATACCGTTTCAAATATATATCATCGACGACAGGCTACGAATTTAAATTCGATTCTGCTGAAGGTTTTTCATTCTATTTCATGGAGACTGGTCGATACGAAAAGCGTCTGATAAACATGAGGACAGATACCGTGTTGGCAACGTTCTTGTTTCTTCCAACCAACTTAACAATAACAATTAACGGATGGATTCACAACAAAAGCCTGTCTTATTCAATAGAATATCAGCAACCATTTATGCTTACAGCGATTCGTTGCACCTCGTGCAATTCACAATACAACTTTGAGTTTAAGCATGAAGACAACAATGTCGACTATTTAATCACAGAAATTAAATACCCCAGCGGTGTTCTTGAAAAGATTAATTATGGATTTTTTTACCCCATCGACTAATGTCTCAAATACTCCATACAGCATATATCTCGTAAAAACGGTGCAAACTGTTGTTGGCCAAAATAACGCAAGTAAAGGAGATAATGAAAGCCCTGTTGTTATGCTAACGGAATATAACTATGACCCTGACAAAACAGGCCGAAATTTCCTTGGTCTTCCTGACATTTCGAACGACGTAACTTTGGATCCATTATTTGAGCATCCTGGCAGATATACCTATTCCACTGCTGTCTACACTTGCAATAAAGAGGTAAAGTACGTATTCAATAAGTTCCATTTGCTAGTTTCGATGGAGACTCGCAATAGAGATACCGGCAGACTTTTGAAAAAAATAAGCTATCGCTATCCCTGCCAGGACGACGTAACGTTTCAGACAATCGAGCAGAACTGCGAATATCACGGGGCAACGTATAGCTTGCCTGAAGTCAAGACTGTCACTCATTATAGCGACATATCTGATGCGTCTTATAGCTACGAACACAGGTATTTTCACGACAATTACGGAAATCTGGTTTATGAAAAGTTTCCATCTGGCCTTACAAAGAAATTTACATACACTGGCTCAAAGTCAAAGGGCAGAAGGCGCTACTTACTATCGGAAACCATCCTGATTAGAAATGACGAGGCATTGACATTTTATGAAACTGACAAATACAGCTACGTGAAAAACTACAGTTATGACACCGTTCTTAATTTGGACAGAAGTCCTTTAATATCCCTTTATAAACTATCCAAGGAGACTTGGTCAGCAATCCACCACCTTACAAACCGTGACAAATTGATAAAGTTGAACGAAACAACCTATTCATATACCTACAACAACGAAGCTGTATTTGGACTTTTGACCAAGAAGAAAACAACTGTGTTTGAAAAGCCTCGTGATCGAACTCTGATTGAGTCATTCGAATATGAATCTAACTTGTCTGCTGGCGACAACTACGATCCCTCTATGAAAATAGTCCATTCGATTATTAGCTACGACGGACCGGATAAATTAACAGAGGAAAGCATGGATCACTTGCCTACGCGCCTGAAATACTCAACGACATTCCCAAACAAAACCACAATGATGTACAGATACGATGAATTTGGTAGAATGCTTGAAAAGAAACTGATGAAAGCAGACTTATCCATGTACCCGGAGTCTATTAAGGTGAACACATCTTTTATAATTCTCGAAACTGTAACCCACGTTGATGATCCCGGCATGCGAAGTATTACTGTTGAGTATGCTAGTGGCCGGAACACTATGGTTCTGCTGGATGATGCTGACCGCGTCCGGGACGAGTACATTAGATTAGAAGGTGGAGGTTATTTTCTTACCGCTGAATACCTTTACGACCAATGTGGGTTTTTAAATATGAAGACTACACATTGGGTAACAGCCGAATATGTGAGCATGGACTTGTCTGTATTTTATGCGCGCGATGCACTAGGCAGAGTGACCTCAGAAGTAGTTTTGGACACCGCATCTGCAGACGTAACTTACTATGATGTTATTATGGAAGGTCTGATTGAATGGAACTACCATAGAGAATCCGGAGGAGACTTTACTTTTGGGTCCTATACTCTGAAAGACAAATTTGGGTTGAAGAGGCAAGGCAAACTAAGGGAAGTGTCATTTAATGGGCCACAGGACTTCAGTAAAGAAAACTCGGTTGCGATTGAGTCAATGACTTACGATAGCTTCTATCGATTATCAAACACGACTATAAGCAGTGGTGGGGAAAATGATCGACCTCTTCGGGAAAAATACTATTTATACGATTACCGTGGTTTTCTAGAAAAATTCATTGTTTCCCCAGCCCGAGAATCCGGGGAGATTCTTTATGAGTATAAGTATGACAATTTTCATAGAAAACCGACTGAGGTCGCAGTAAACCATGTCAAGAGCCAGAAGCGCTCATACGATGGCTTTGGTAGGGTTAATGTGGACAACATTGAAGGAACTACTAGAAGAATGAATTATATTTTGGATCAGGTATCATCTGTACAGTATGAAGGAGGGACTACGAAATATTACTACGACGAGTTTATCAGACCGGCTAAGGTTGAAGCTATATTGTCGCTGGATGGAATTGCTTGTCTCCATGGAATTTACACAAATTACAGTAATGCAATGCTGCCTACTCATAAGATAGCAAGGCAGAAAAATTGCTTTACCAACAAAACCAATTCAGAGACACTTATTGAAGAGAACTTAACCTACGACAAAGCGCATTCACTGATTAAAGAAAGAACGAGACAGTACATGTCCGGGGATCGATTATTTGATCGTTTCGTTAACGGTGTGCTCAGAGAAGGATTTTCGTATTCAATTGGATCAGTTGCGGGTGGCCGGTACGATGAGCAACAGCGCTTATTAAACCAATATCATCTCACAAACAACCCTCCAGAGAACATAGCAGGAGACACTGAAGAAACATATCACTATTTCATATAATGCTCATCAACCAAACAAATCTCTACTAGCAAAGTTTACGTACGACAATTTTCATCGCTTGAAGTCTTTGACTTGGATGGATAAAACTGGGAGCAATCGGTTGGACGAATCTTTGACATATAATCCCTACTCCCAGGTAGTAGAGAGAACTTACATGACTAATGGAATCACTGTAGCAAATACGAAGTATGAATACGATGACTACGGAATGATAACCAAAAAAAGAACCGGCTCGGGAAAACATTTAGATGAAATTACAGAAACCTTTAAATATGACCCTTATGCCAGGCTAATTGAGTATAGTTGCCAGTTGAGCAGGCTCGGGGCCTCTAATTATTGCCCCAAGTTTACAACATTGTCGCAGCGTATTGGCGGTCAAATCCTTTCACCCGTGACCATAGCACGGCAAACATTCCAATACAGCGGCCAAAATAATATCTTGCAAGTTTATACTTGGGCTCACGACAACAGCTCCAATCTAGCTAGAACAATAGAAGAATATATCTATGGCGGTGGTTATATGTTGAAGGCGGTATCAATACAATGCAGAGGTGCCTGTCCTCGTAGCGACAGAGCTAATTCAATCCTACTGAGATATGACAGACGAGACAATGTAAAGCAAGTTTCTTTCGCTCAAAATGCTTACAAGTTGAAAATGCGCTATTCCTGGATGAACGGACTCGATGAGATCAGTGTCGAGAAGAAAGGAACTCTAATAAGTCGAACTAAATTTCTCTATGATGAAGCAAAAGTAATTGCCAGAATTGAAGAGGTCGATGGGCAAAACAATGTAACTTTGTTTACATTTGGCGCCAAAGGGGAAATGCTTGGATCTGTGAGTAAAGACAAATTCGAGCACTTTTTTAGTTTGGACGGCACTGTCTACGGTGTGTTGCAAAATAATGGTAGTGGCACAGGTATCAACTGGTTTCGCCTCGACGGCACTAACAGTGTTCACAAAGCAAACGAACTTCCAACGAAATATGCACCTTTCGGAATGCGAATATGGGACATAGTGGCTAACGATATTGGTAAAACGAAATTTGGTTTCGATAATATGATGATGATACATGAACGTACTGGGTTTCACCTTGCTAACAACGGCAGAGTTTATTCACCTGACCTGAAGCGTTTCCTGCAGAGAGATCCACTTAGTCATCTTGACGGTGGTCCCAGCAACGGATACGCGTTTGTCCACAATTCCCCATTCCAGTTCGAGGACAAAAACGGGATGATCGGAGTATTTGCCGCATTACGACGGGCCTTCCAACGGGTTTCTCGTGTTTTTTCAAGAGCAGGAGGACGAGAAGGTGTGTCACAACATGCCAGTGCAAGCAGTGGGTTAAATCAACTTCCTGGCCCAGCCGGCGATGAACTAGGTCGGGAAGCTTTTATGGAGTCAGCTGCTAGCGTTCGCCCTGGGCACTACGGTGAACTCGCCTTGCACGTTGGTACTCCCATGAGAGTAAACTGCGCACAGGTGGCTTTATACGGAGTAGTCAGGCGAGTATTTGATCCCTATAGGGGCTGGCTAGATGATATTGCAAACAGTAAAGGGGCTACGCGTTTAGCCAAGGATCTAACATGGCGTTACCACAGCACAACATTCACAAGAAGACTGCAAGAGTTGGCCGGAGGCAGATTTAGGATTAGTGAGCCGGGAACCTTTATTGCAAACCCAACGACTGCAAATCCTCCCGCCCCCGTGCTAAACCTTGACACTCTGCACAGAGTTTTAGCGGAAATTCCAAGAACTGAAGCGGTAGCGATGTCTATTGAACCCTTAAATGGCCCAATTTCTCACGTAGTTACCTTCGGATTACGTGGCGGAAGGATCAGTTGGTTGTTTGACCTTGGAGGTGAAAGTGTTTCTGAGATTCTGAGCGGTGCACCAGCGGATACTCGAATTACTCTACAGTTAATTTCACGAAGACGTCTGCGTTAATAGACTACAAGATACAAAACGAACCTTAACAAGAGAGTAGTCATGAATTAAATCGTTGAATTTTATGCTATGTGGGTACTAAAGTAACATGCAAATGATGTTGCTTAACTGCCTAAATTTGCTTTAGTTTCAACTGCAGTATTGTGCCAAATTAACTTAGCCATCTCTGACAAAGTACAGTAATATATGGACTGTAAAAGGTTGTCCTTAGGCGGCTGTTGCTGAGCTCTTCTGGCATCACTTTTCGGTCTCACGCAGAAAGGCTGAGTCAGGATTCGTACGTATGCTGAGTTGCTACTCCGTGACATTTGGTCTTCATTAATCCGCGGTTTAGTGCTTCCAGTGTAATTAATCTCTTAGTCTAAACTCTCACCAAAAATGTAGGGAGCGAAATTGTTTTGTTTATACTGAATTATCGGTACATTTTTGCTGCAGCAATGTATAGTTTCTGAACCGTCATGGCATGAACTTTCTCTTGGTTGAAAAAATTTCAAAAAAATTAAAATTGATCAAAAGAAGCCGATTTTTAAGTTTTGAAAGATCGGTAGACGCCAGGAACTAGCCGTTAGGTAGAAAATTAGCCCATGTTCCAAACATATTGAATCCCGAATATAAGCTTATTTCGTCAAGAATTGCAATAGTTATTAAATTTTTTCAATTTTTAAAATCCTTTGATCTTTGCCGCTTTTCCAACTTTGACTGGATATTGCTCGCGACTCACTCAGGAAAAATTTTTCAATTGAATTTCCAGGACTGCTTACGTGTCAGCTTTCATGTGATGAATGTGGTTTTTCAAAATTTGAAAATAGATTTTTTGAAAAATACCACTTTTTGACGAAAAATTCGAATCTAGCAAAAGTGAGTAAAAACAGCATAATCATAAAGTTTAACTGAGCTCAGCCCAGCGATATACTGTTTTTGTGGCTACGACCATTGTTGCACCCGCAACGAACTTTTAAACAATTTCGCATTTTAATTGATTTTTGGCTAGTATACACTATTTGCGGCAAATCAATGCGACTTGTCAGAAATCAGCTGAAATAGGAAAATTGTTTAAAAATTCGTTGCGGCTGTAACATAGGTAGGGTTGGGCCGTTAATAAATTTCTCGGGCCGGGCTCGGGCTCGGGCCAACCAACCTTCTCGGGCCGGGCTGCGGGCCGGGGTTAGCCCGGCCCGAGCACGGCCCGAAGCCCGAGGCCCGCTTCAAGCCCGAGCGGCCCGAGGAGCTCGAGCGGCCCGAAAAGCCCGAACGGCCCGAGTGCGACGCGAGCGCCGCCCGAGCAGCCCGAGTGTCGTCCGAACGGCCCGAGTGTAGTCCGAGCGGCCCAAGTGGGTGGCCCTGGTACAGCCCGACAGCTGCGGAGAGGCCCAAAATGACTCAAATCGCATCCGGTTTGCGCGAGCAGTTTTATTGTCAGAAAAACAAAAATGAACTTTCATGGTTCAAATAGCTGTAACTTCAAGTGCAACATTAGCTATTGTTAGAAGCATTTTATTTCATAATGTTCAGATAATGCTTTGAGCACTATTTTGTAACCACACACTGTAGCTATAAAGCTTATCTTGTAGATTGTATATAGGATTTTGGTTAAGTATTGAATCATCCAAAAAATATCGGCCACATGGCACATCGGCCCGCGGGCCGGCTCTGCCCGCAAAATTTTCTTATTTTCCAACACTAGTAATAAACCAATAGCAAATCAGTGACAAATCAGTGGTTGACGCCCTACGTTTGAAACGCTTTCGTTCTGAAAATGCGCTGAATGTTGTGTAAATGAAAAAATAAAAACTTAAAACATGAATGCCGTGAGTGTCCCGAGTGCCTGTACGAAGCAGATACCTCGAAATCAAACCTTTATATTCTTGTTGTTGGCTTTCGCTGCACCTGTAGTTAGATTTCGAAAATTAGCGAACACGAACAACGATATTTATAATTACAAAAGAAAATTGAAATGTATACGCCTATCAAACGCCTAGCACTGAACTCCAACTTAGGCTGATATGGCCGACTTTATGGTAAGCCAAGTAAGCAATAATTCTTGACAGAAGTGATATGAACTAGCCGGCTGTTAAAGATTAAAGGTTACATAGTAAAAGTTAACAAGTAGGCCCTAAAAGGAGACCTCCTTTCTAGACCTTTTCTTTGTTCAATAGCGAAATTTGTTTTGTTGGAAGCTCCTTAAAGCGTTGGAACCACCAGGCTTAGTTTACTATTTCACTTGACTTCTCGCATCAGGAAAAGTTGGCCTATGCTTGCCACGTCGGCCTGTAGTGTGATGTCCAGGACAAGCTAGTACCTTACCTAATTCCCTAATGCACCGATGTGTAGCTCCCAAGCTACACTGGTGCTCAAAAGCTTCAACCGTTGAGGTTGCTGACAGCCGAAGACTGCGCGACGGCTCTGAGTTCTGCTGCTTAAATAGGTTCTAAAACCTAATTTGCATAACTCGAATGCAAACAATCTGACCTAAGCTAGCCCTATGTTGAAGATAGGGCTTCTCAATGGAGAAATGACTCACACTACACTAATCATACAAGTTTCCATTTTATACATTCCTGCTCCAGCAGGAATAAAAATGGTCGTTTGTCTACTCCGTCTACTTTGTCAGATCAGCACCCTAAAATTATATCAGCACTATTTAAAATGGATTTACAAAAGAAACTGTAGTGAACGTTGAAACATATGTAAGTCCGACGTTAACACATATGTAAGTCCGTCCGACCGCCCTCAATGAATTTTTAAATAATTCCCTATTTTAGCTGATTTCTGACAAGTTGTGCTATGCCGCATTTGATTTGAGGCAACCAGTGTAGACTAGTTAAAACAAGCGAAAAATGGAAATTGTTTAGAAATTCGTCGCGGGGGCACAAAAAGTTTACAGCGTTGGATTGAGCTCAGATTAAACTTTGTGATTATGCTGTTTTTACTTACTTTTTTTGCAAGACTCGCATTGTCAAAACTTTGGGTCAAAAAGTGGTAATTTCGAAACAATTCTATATTAAAATTTTTGAAAACCACATAGATCACATGAAAGCTGACACATAAGCAGTCCTCAAAATTTTATTGAAAAATGTTTCCATTGAGTGAGTCGCGAATAAAAGTCAAAGTTAAAAAGCGACAAACATCAAAGGATTTCGAAAATATTGAATAACTATCTCAATTCTTGACGAAATTAGCTTATATCTGGGATACAATATGTTTGGAACATGGGCTAATTCTTCAGCAAACGGCTAGTTCCTAGCATCTACTGATCTTTCAACCTAACAATCGGCTTCTTTTGATGAATATTAATATTTTTCAAATTTCTTTTTCAACAAAAAAGTTCATGCCATGACGGTTCAGAACATATATACATTTCTGCAGCAAAAATGTACCACTAATTCAGTATAAACAAAACAATTTCGCTCTTTGCATTTTTTGGTCAAACTTTAGTTCAGCACTTTTCTTATTATTCAAGTCGTTTTTCCTGCTATTAAAACTGATCGTATGCTGCACAGAACAACGCCCACTGAACGATACAATATAGCTAATTTGTCTCGAGCAGCCCACGGAGAAGTCAGCGTTATGTTGCAGAGTAACATCCAACTTTGAAGGTTCACATCAGTAGTAGATTTATGATGGTGCGAGGACAGCTAGCTATGCTAGCGAAGTATTGTACCCTACTTCCTCAGCCTATGATTTCTTTAATCTACTTAGGTATTAAGCAAGAATTTTTACGTAATACTCAACTGATATTTCATAAGATTTTGTTATTACTACCTGATATTTCATATGACTCCGTCATCATTACCTACTATTTTATAAGATTTTGCTATTATTACGCCATATTTCCTAAGTTTTAGTGTTGATTGCGTAATATTTCTTAAATATTTTAAGTAACATGTACTAAAGTAATATTTTAAGTACACTAAAGCTTAGTAAGCCTAATTACATAACTTTTCCCTCACCACCTCCTCAAATGCGCCACCTCCCTCCTCAAATGCGCCACCTCCCTCCTCAAATGCGCCACCACCCTCCTCAAATGCGCCACCACCCTCCTCAAATGCGCCACCACCCTCCTCAAATGCGCCACCACCCACCTCAAATGCGCCACAACCCTCCTCAAATGCGCCACAACCCTCCTCAAATGCGCCACCTCCCTCCTCAAATGCGCCACCACCCTCCTCAAATGCGCCACCTCCATCCTCAAATGCGCCACCACCCACCTCAAATGCGCCACCACCCTCCTCAAATGCGCCACCACCCTCATCAAAAGCGACACCTCCCTCCTCAAATGCGCCACCTCCCTCCTCAAACGCGCCACCACCCTCCTCAAATTCGCCACCTCCCTCCTCAAATGCGCCACCACCCACCTCAAATGCGCCACCACCCTCCTAGAATGCGCCACCTCCCTCCTCAAATGCGACACCACCCTCCTCAAATGCGCCACCTCCCTCCTCAAAAGCGCCACCTCCCTCCTCAAAAGAGCCACCTCCCTCCTCAAATGAGCCACCACCCTACTCATATGCGCCACCTCCCTCCTCAAATGCGCCACCTCCCTCCTCAAATGCGCCACCACCCTCCTCAAATGCGCCACCACCCACCTCAAATGCGCCACCACCCTCCTCAAATGCGCCACCACCCTCCTCAAATGCGCCACCTCCCTCCTCAAATGCGCCACCTCCCTCCACAAATGCGCCACCTCCCTCCTCAAATGCGCCACCTCCCTCCTCAAATGCACCACCACCCTCCTCAAATGCGCCCCCGCCGTCCTCAAATGCGTCACCTCCCTCCTCAAATGCGCCACCACCCTCCTCAAATGCGCCACCTCCCTCCACAAATGCGCCACCTCCCTCCTGAAATGCGCCACCACCCTCCTCAAATGCGCCATCTCCCTCCTTAAATGCCCAACCACCCTCCTCAAATGCGCCACCTTCCCCCTCAAATGCGCCACCTTCCTCCTCAAATGCACCACAACCCCCCTCAAATGCGCCGCTAGCTGTTCTCGTACCATCATAAATCTACTACTCACATCTTCTGACCAAAACTGCTAAGGTATCCGCGAAAAGGTCAGAAATGTTGCAAGTTGCTCAATGGGAAAATTTCTGTTTGGATTTTTAGGACGGCCGGGTTGGGTTTCACCTATGACTTATTAATGGTCAATTTGGCCACTTTTTGCAGAATTGTAACCAGGTATACAGGAACCTAGGTACACCAGTGTATCAATGCAAGGCTTTCATCTAACGTTTCTAACCAAAGAGAGTCTTTTCAAACGGTACTAATGTAAAAATCACCAAAACGCACATCACTTTCGTTAAACAAGGTACTGAATATTAACGCAATTGCATTTGATTACAAAAGCTAAGAGTGTGTTACAGCTATATAGACGTAATTTATGCAGATTTTATTTTCTTGCGAATGTTGCACAAAATTTGGAAAAAGAATAAATTGAATGCACTTAGTGAGCCAGCCCTTTTAGCAAGCTGAAGCAGTCGGAGCATGAAAATCTGATCTAGTATAGCTGGTGCTATGTGATCTGGAAACATCCTGACATGAAGTCGATCAGTATTTTGTTTTTGACCTTTGCCTACGTAACTGGCAAGGAACGATGTCCGAGGGAAACGTTTCCTCACGATTTCAGTGGAAAAGCTGACTCAGACAAATCAGTAAAATTCAAAAATTTACAGTGAGTTGACGTTTTCTTATGCTGGAAGTCTGAAACTGTTCCTTTTGAAATACAAGAGTAAGGGAAGCAGTCAAGTTTCTTGAAAAGTATGACATGGAAGTTCTGCTGATGTAGTGGTGAGGTGAACAAGATTTCTTGCACAGCCTCTTCGAGTTGTCGTCTCCTTTTGTCAATAATGCTTAAAAGTTTGATATTCTAACAGATTGAACAATTGTCTGGGTATCGCAAACGCGATGAGTAGCCTCCTTGCAACACAAATACCCGTCAATATAACACCGACGAGTATGGGGGATACAAGCACCCTTCCCCAGTTCAGAGAAGTTGCAAACCCTACTGTCGTGACGGGTGGGGGGGGGGAGTAAAACGGCCAAGAAGTAAGCAGAAATGCCGGAGAAATCCCGACATTCCAAAAAAGTTCCCATGTCGCCAGAATTTTACACTAACGTTTCCTCAGTTTTCAAGCAGATCGATCTAAATCTGGAACTTTTTTACAAATTGATAATTTATTGCAAATGCACTTAAAATTGCGTAGTTGTGTTTGATTTTCGAAAATAAGCCCCTTCGAAAAATTGGGTACAAGGTCCAAGCCTTTCAAAATGATCTTGGGACAAGCCCCCCAGGATCCGACCCTATGTTTAACTCTTAAATCACAGCTTAACCCACTCAAGCAGACATAGCAACAGATATTAAGAGAAATATGCCAGACAAAGATAGAAAGGCACATTCACCATTTTGATGACAAAAATAGAGATGATCAGAAACTATCAATGTCTAAGGAACTTTCGATATTTGTTTTCTTTCAGGGAAAACTCAAGAAACAACTCATAAACTTTAACAGGAGAAGAGGAAGTAGCACTCTCGCTGCTGCCCATTCAGCACCACACCGTTAGCAAACAAATACCGCCATTATTATCCGTAAAATTTTGGAAATGTAGCTGTAAATTACAGTCGTTTTCAAAGTAATTTTCAAACTTGCACAGTTTTATTTTTAATTTGGAGATATTTAGCGACATTTACGGTCCAAAACAAACAACATAGTGTCTGTCTCAGTTCCTGTTTATAGGGGCTGACTTTTCTTGGACACTTTTAGGTGGTTGGCGACACACGTCAAGATGAAATTTTTTGAAATTTTCTAAAATAATTTGCTTTGGCATTCCAAAATCCTCCGCCCAATGCCGCTTCAAAAATTTTGCATCTCCGTTCAGGACACTTCTTACCAAACTAAGGGCGTCGTTTTTCGAGTTGGGGCCGGTTCCAATTTTCAAAACCGGTTCTCCTCCGGTTCTGGTTGTAGCTTCCGGTTCCAGGTTCCAAGTACGAAATTCGTAGTTACATTTTAACATTATTTAATATTGGGTGCAGACCCCCAGCAAGGGTTATACAATCAAAATTATAAAGCAATACTGCAAAGTGCAAAACAAATGGAATAGGTAATGCGATAATAACCAACTGGGTTAAACATTTTTGTTTACTTTGAATTTTAAAGTTTTTGCCTTACTTTGAATTTGCTCCATTACAAATGCTGTTACTATATGCACAACATACACTAAAACTTGTAGAAAAATTAAAACTTTAGTATGGTCGAGCAAATTGTTTCGATAATTAACAGTGAGATTCTACTGTGCATCTAAATGCAGACAGCGCCTTCTGTACAGAATCTCGTAAACTGCAGAACGATTCAGTAGAACGTACTGAGAATTGAGATATATTGGAGCTTAAATTTTTTATTTCCTTAAAAAGAGTACAGTGTCTCTAAAGAAGCAAATAGTTTCCAAAACATTAAAATGCATTTAAAATATTTAAAAGCTGAAAACCAAATTGGAAAGAAGAATGCATATATTAAGGTTATATTTAACGAGGAAATGTACAGACGCTTGATTACACGGTAAAGGTAAAGTTAAAGGTAAAGCGACCCCTGGAAAGAGCTCCAACCTACAGAAGGTTATAGGGTGCCGGTGCTTATCTCCGGAATCACAGCCCGAAGCCAGGAGCGACAGCTCTAATGTTGACTACATCTGTGGAAGGGGGGCCAGCCCTTCATCAGGCATTACGCCAGAACACAGACTCCTGTTACCTTCCCACCGCAGTGGAACCCATTTACCGATCAGTTAAGGAACAGACTAGACTAAGGATATGTTAGATATAATTAATAAAAATAAGCTAAATAAGACAGGAGACAACTGAGCGGTTTAATAGGGCACAAACACGGGAAATACAACAGAAAAATCGCTTCTGAGCTACCCGGTGGGGGCAATCAAAGTGGGCAATCAAATACAGTGGGCTACCCACCGACAAAAAATAACAAGGAATATAAAAGGGGGCTACAATAAAATAGGGAGTAAACCAGCAATTATTGGGAAGAAAAGGGGGAATTAGCAAGGTTAAGGGAGGGAGGTTAGTTAGCAAGAATAGACCCAGGGGAACGGGGACAACCCCGCAGAGAAGGAAGGGAAAGGGGGTACTAGGTTAGGAGTTAGAACCAAACCAACAGGAAAATAGTTAAAAGTTAGCAAGGGGATCAAGTGGAGTGAGTTCAAAATAATTTTTACAGAAACACAAAAGAAAACTTACTAATAGGTGGGTTAGCGCGAAAGGGAGAACCCCCAAACTTTCAAGCAGCCGCACGCGAGAACGAACTCCCAACTGAACAAAAGGTGACGTAATCATTCAAGGAGAATTTTGTTATGCGTTGGGAACGGGAGGGTCTATCTCTGCTAAGCCAAAATAATTGCAATGTTAAATTTACTCTCACAAATAAGAACATTAAAGGTTTTCTACGATTTTTGAAAAATGAGCATAAAGTTAGCACTGTACATTATTAAAAGGGGGTTTATACATATAAAATAATGCACAATCATTTGGCTTCCCAACAATTATAACAACGCAATATTTAAGGGGAGTTTGGGGGATTTTAGGAAGTTTTAGGGAAAAACAACGAAAGTTAAGGATTGAAAGGGACTTGGAAAAGGGGTGATAGATAGCCTCATTACACATAGCAAGCTTCTAAACAACACTCTTGGAGTCCGTAAGCAGCACCAGCCTGTTGTGGCGCCAGTTGATTTCCTCCGAAAGCACTCTGTTGAGTGCATATTGTATAGCCATTAGCTCCGCGCGAAAGCTAGAGCAGACGTCTTCAGCTGGCCTACTTACTTCAATGGAAGCAGGCAGTCTACTTCCTCTGATTAAGATGTCACTTTCTCACCAAATGCCTCCCAGAGCATCAGTGCAAACTTGAAGACCATAAAGGAGCAAGGCGGCCACAACTTCCAAATCCTCTGCTTTCTTGACTTTTGGTAAGTCCGCGTTGCTGACCTTTGCAAAAAATTCAGTTCTGCAGTACAGCCGTTCTGTGCTTGACTGGAGTGCTGGACTGCCCACTGTGGGACATGAGCAATGCCGACTTTACTTTCTCGGTGCAGCAGTGACAGGTTTGTCGCCTCCGTTGTTTTGGTCCCAGTTGAACGCCAGGATCCAAGCGATTTGAGCCGCTGGACAGGTTTCGGACGGATAACGGACAGGAGCTGCCAGTTACATATATTGCCACATCGTCGGGAAATAGCTTGGCTTCCGCGGTAGCTGATCGACGACGCCATTGATCATGCACAAGAAGAGAGTGGACGACAGGACACTGCACTGGGCCAGCCCTTCACGGAAAAAGCTGTACCTGCAATACTGGTTTGCAATCTTGGCCCTTGCCATCCTTTCGGACAGGAAATGGTTGATCCAGATCTGTAGGCACTCTTGAAGGCCGAGTTGGTGTATTTTCCAAAGGAGACCTTTTCCAGGCAGTATCGTATGCTCGAGAAAAACCAGAACAATTTTTTATTTGCCTGTAGACAATCTTCGATAGCGTAGCATTTGATCCTTTGTTGATCGAAACGACCTGAATCCATCCAGCTTGTCTTACAGTTTTCGCTCTGTTCCAAGAAGTGCGTGAGCGTGGAGCCAACAAGTCCCTCCATTAACTTGCCGATGCAGCTGAAGATGCAGATCGGTCTGCAAAAGGCCAATTACGTTGTTTGCAGGTTTCCATTCTAAAGTATGGGGACAACATTGCTCATTGCCCAAGACTTCGGATATACTTTTTCTTGGCAAGAGCGAATGAAAAGATATAGCAGTCTCCAAAATTCACCAACATTTCATTCGCTACCGAGTCCGGCCCTAGAGACTCCCTTAGTTGGATCATCTGCCGTTCCGTATTGAGCTCGGCATCCGTGAACGGAGAGCATATGGTTGACGTCGGGCCATGGGGGCACGACAATATTTGGGCTGCCGTACCAGCCCTGCCAACTGGGCGACCTTCAGCGACCTCAGGTGGAAGGTGGCTAACGCTGAGTACTCGGTAATGAAGGCGCGAGCTTTGTCTCTATCCTTGATCCAGAACATTCCGTTCCTTTTCAGGACTGAGTTGAAAGTCCTACAATTCTGTTTTCCGTCCATTGCATGAATGGTTTTCTATACTTTCGCAGGATCGGTTCTGGGGTCACTTTTGAAGGAACATGTTTTCAATGTGATCGTTTGGCTTCCAGTATGGTTCTACGTGCATCACGGCTGGCGTCCACTCAATTTTGGGAGTTGTTCGCCGCTAGGAATTAGACAGCCGTCGTCGGGAAACTGCTTTCTCACAGGCGTCTTTCCACAAGGGTTTCGCTTGGATTCCGGAGCCTCGCGGAATAGCCTGGTTAGCTGCTGAGATCACGGCTTCAGCAAATTGATTTGACGCTTCATTCAGGTTTAGGCAGTCATAGTTTATACTGTAAGCTTTTCTTTGCTGAAGTCACGAAATGTCTCCCAGTTGGCTTTCTTATAGCAGTACTTCGGTTGGCTTTTCAACGGGGACATGGTATCCAAATTCATTTTCATGGTAGTAATAACTGGAAGATGATCTGAGCCTAGGTCTGGGCCGGTCTTCGAGAGAACCCCGTCTTTAGGGCAAGTATGATGTAGGGTTACATCAGGGGCAACAGAGCCTCTGCAGCTTCTAGTAGCTGGCCCATTATTTGCACACCTGAAATAATGGTCCACCATTCAATCTTCAACCAATTGCCCCCTCTCGTTTCGTAACGAAGGGGTCCCCAAAAGGTAAAGTGACCCCTGGAGAGAACTCCAACTTACAGAAGGTTATAGGGTGCCGGAGCTTATCTCCGGGCTCACAGCCCGAAGCCAGGAGACAACTCTCATGTTGACTACATCTGTGGAAGGGGGGCCAGCTCTTCATCAGGCATTACGCCAGAACACAGACTCCTGTTAGCTTCCCCTCGCAGTGGTCAGGTCCCACGACGCTGAGTGTGCATTGAAGTGCGCACAGACAACAGACGCACAAGACAACCAGACCGAACTGTGGAAATCTGCTCGGTCTATGTTCAGCCACCGCTCGTCGTCACGGCCTGGGCTTAGGGGTGGAATATAGTTCACGACAAGCAGGCTGTCAGATCTTCCTTCAGGCCAGACCTCCACAGCCATATATTACGACACCTGGTCACTGAGACGCATGATGAGTTCGCGGTAGGCTGCGTAGGAAGCCTTTACCAGGAAGACCAATCCACCAACGCTGACGCCATCCAGACGCAGAGTATTTAGCGGGCAGCATTTTGGCGACCCACAACGCCAGATACTTTAAAGGTTCCAAACTGTTTGCACAGAAAGTTTTTCAGTTAGTCGATTTCTACAGAGAAAGTTTTCAGAAAACTTGTCGATTTTTATAAAATCAAAATTGGAATAAAGGTTTTGGGTGTCTGGTCAAAACTTGGTGTCTTCTTTTCGTAATAGAATAATATAATATAGGTTTTTAAAAATCCAATATTGATCAATAAATAATAATACAATAATGCAGGTAGTGTCTTGATGATTTTCCAAAGTCCATCTTAGCGATGTGAAGTTTCGTCCTGGCGACAAATTCTAAGAAGATTTCCAAGCTTCAGACAAATTAATTAGTCAGATCTTGTATTCTGAGATTGTCCGGGTTACAAATCATGCAAACAAACGAATGCTAAATATGAAGAATATACATTAGTCTAATATACTGCCCTACTATGAGACGAGACTAGTCTAAAGAAGGGGCCCATACATATGATTGGGGGTGAGGGGATTTTGGGGGAGTTTTCACCCCCAGACCTGGACCTCACCCCCAGGGGGGTCGCTCACACCCACCCAACCCCCCCAGAATCCGGATTTTCCCGATTTTGGGCAAAAACCCGGAAAAAGCCGATTTTCCGGCCGCCGCCGGTAAACCCACCTCATACCCTCCCTTCCTGTGGGGTCCCAACTATTCTCGAAGTTAGCCAATGTCGACGGTAACTTTGAATTAAGTATTCTCGATCTAACTCCCAGCTATTCTTGAGGTGTTGTTATTTCTAGCAAAACTCGAGTCTAGCTCAAGAATTGCAAACTACTAGTTCAGCTCGAACGTTATTATCAATCTATTAAAAATTAACCAATCAAACTTCGCGCATTCATTCATTGAGCTGTTTTCAAGTTTAATTTCATAGACAAAACTAGCATGAGAAGCTCAATGCAAGTTTTGTAAACTGAAAAGTGAACAGAAGCACATTACTTACGATGGGGCCCACAGAATAAATCTAAGTCTTAACGGTTTTATTGCGCATCCTACTGTGCAGTTTCCAATTTGAAGTGCAATTGAAAGCTCAAATGATGGCCAACTCAAATGCACAGTACTAATACACATTACAAATAGAGGGGGCCCCAGCAGTGAATTTATAAAGAAAACAAATTGTAAAGTTGCAAATACAACTGCCTTTTCACTTTAAACGAAAAGCTTAAAACTAAACTTTAAAACAATAGTTAATGTAAATAAATTAATAATTGTTTTATCTCTAATTTTTTATAAAATTATCTCCTGTAGTGTCGGAAAGTAATTCATTTACTAAGGAGTCAAGTAAAATTTAAAATTCAAAATCGCACAAGTTTTTTATCTTTGAAACTTTGAATTTTGAATTATCTACGTAAGCTTATTTTCCAGTAAAAGTTTCATTTTATTTCATTATAAATGAAATGTCAGTTGTATTTACAACATTACAATTTTTTCATTATGCATTCACTGCTGGGGCCTCCTCTATTTCTACTGTGCATTAGTACTGTGCATTTGAGTTGACCGTCATTTGAGCTTTCTATTGCACTTCCAATTGGAAACTGCTAAGCAGGGTACACAATACCGTCATTAAGACTTAGATTTAATCTGGGGGCCCCAGCTATGGTCATCAAGCCCTTTCCATTATTTATAAAATACATAGCAGTTTAGCAATAGACTGATGTGGTCTTAATAAAGTATTTTATGAATTGAGTTTTGAAATTTTAAACCGTTAACCTTACATTTATCACCAAACGTTTACGTAATATTAAAGTAATTACAGGAAGTGAAAATACTTGAGCAGTCTAAATTCTCAAGAATTCTCCTTATTCTCGAACTAAACCATTTCAATATGAGTAATAGTTCGACAGTTCTGTAATTCTACACTCGATGTTATGCAGCTTATTCCCGAGTGGTGCGGGGTTTATCTTGGGTATAACACTAATTTTAGTTTTTAATTTATACCACAGTTTATACGTTAGGTACAATCAATCTATTCTTAAACTTGACCTATTTAAGTGGTGCAGGCCACTATAATAGGCTTTATAGAATCAACCTGCGAGATGTTTACCCGTACGTAGAATAGAAAATAAACGTTTTCATCAAAAATTGGAAAGGTTAGCCGCCAAAAGCAGCACATACACACGTCTACCCACAAATCCGCAACTTCTGCCTGAACCTGTTTCCGCTAAAGCGACCATATTGGCAATTTAGCCTTGGGGGCATAAATCCTAAAACAAGTAAAATATAACAAGTTTAATCAGGTATTCACTGTCCTTAAATAAAAAAGGGTAAGTAGAGATGTTGTTGAAATTCGGCAAAGATTTTGTTTAAATTAGCTATTTTTAAAATCTCCATTCTGAAATCCATTTTTTAAAACGTTTTGAAAAAACTTGGCGATTTTAGCTGTCTACAACGAGAGATGCCCACTCATTGTGCGGGTAGGCTAATCTCCTACTGCCATGGGTACTCGTGGGTGAGGATAAGTACCCGTGGCTTACTCCCAAACCTGTTCTTGACCCGCAGTACATAAGGTATACGCAAAATACCCAAGAGTGAAAATTTCTCTCGTTTCTATTGATTTCTGCAACGCTATTCATAATAGTAACAACAACAACAGTAATAAATCCTACCGGCAGCAACGGGTTATCGCAGCCATTTTTCCTCTTATCTAAAGTGCAAAACTCAGCTTTGGTACATGTTCTGACTTTTGTGCTACAGCAGCTTTTTCCTACTTGTTGAGAGCTTTCAAAATAGTACCATATCGACTACCTTTGAGACAATTTTTAAAAATTCCGATTTTTCAGGAATTCCCGGTTTTTCGGTTTTTCGGCCGGAACTTTCGATAGAGGCATTTCCGGAAAATGTCGCAAGAAGGAAAGTTGCTCAGCTCGACGAGCTCTTTCATTTGAACCCCGTTTCGACCACTTTTAGGAAAATCTTTCAAAATCCGGAATTTTGCGGACCGAATATCTCGAAGTCGAAACCCGGAAATTTTCCGTAAATTTCTATTTCAGTTTCAAAATCAGCGTGGTCGAATTACCCAATGACCAACTTTTGAGCGAAATCGGAGACAAAAAATTTTTAAGTCCGGATTTTGGAATTATACCCCTTCATACCCCACCCCCCCCGTGTTAGCCTATGATCCCGGGAGCCGCCATTCCCGGAATCCGGGAAGTATCGGGCTACCCTCGCTTCCGGGGGCACTTTACCCCACCCCCAACAGATACTGAAAATTTCAGCCCGATCGATCCAGCCAATTTCGAGAAAAAGGGGGACACAAATGTTAACTGGAATAATAAATAAGTAAATCCTACCGGCATCAACGGGTAGTCGCAGCCATTTTCCTTTTATCGAAGGGTTCAACTCAAAACTCGGCATTTTTCCTCTTATATACGGCGAAAACTCAGCTTTGGAACATTTATAGACTTTGGTGCTATTACAACATTTTTCCTACTCGATGAGAGCTTTCAAATGAGTATCATGTCGCCTATTTTTAGGACAACTTTTAAGTGTCCTGTTTTTACGGGTACTGTCGGATTTTAATAATTTCGGCCATACCTTTTACTAGACTCATTTCCGGAAAATATTGTAAGAAACAAAATCGTTCAGCTCGACGAGCTCTTTCATTTGAGTACCATATTGACCAATTTTGAAAAAATTATCAAAATCCGAAATTTTCCGGGACGAATATCTCGAAATCCGTTAATTTTCCAAAAACTTCGATTGCAGATTCGAAATCAGCGTGGCTGAGTTAACCTATGACCAGCTTTTGAGCGAAATCAAAGATTCGAATTTTCAAAACCCGGAATTTCGGAACCATCTTGCTTCCCGGAGATGTCCTAGTCAAGGGCTTAAAAATAAGGTATCGACCACCCCTGTACCCCTTCCCAATCTCGAGATCTAGGGGGTCAGACGGATAATAATAATAATAACAACAAACAAATTGGCATGAATGGGTTGCCGCTGTCATTTTTCCTCTTATAAACAAAAAATTTTCCGTGTCTAGAACCACGCAAACCGTAAAAGTAGTAATAGGTCAGCACCAGACGTAGCGCCTGGTGGAGGAGGAGGAGGAGGGAGCGGCGAAAGCGGCGAAGCGGCGAAAGCGGCGCTGGTGGAGGAGGAGGAGGGAACGGCGAAGCGGCGAAAGCGGCGCTGGTGGAGGAGGAGGAGGGAGCGGCGAAAGCGGCGCTGGTGGAGGAGGAGGAGGGAGCGGCGAAAGCGGCCTGGTGGGGGTGGTGGTGTAAGCGGCGAAAGCGGCTCTGGGGGTGGAGGAGGCTCAGCTGTAGCTTCTTAGAGGCCGGAACCGCGACTAACTCAAGCTTAAATTTGAAAATTCGCTATTTTTAACGGGAAAACTTATCTAGGGGGTTTTCGACCATGTAGAATTCAAATATGAGCTTAGTTTTCCTGTATTAGCTAAGCTCCAACTTGTACGTTACCGGAACCATGGCCGACCCTAGCTTATATTTAAAGATACTCTATTTTTAACGGGAAAAGTTGACCTTCAGGGTTTTCGGGCATGTAGATTTTAAATATGGGCTTAGTTTTCATCCATCAGTTAAGCTTAGTATTGTACATTACCAATTTTCAAGCTGACTAACCAAGTTAAACAGTCAATTTTCACTGGACTTTCACTTTCGAATAAGGGAATCTGTGTGTGAGCGAATTGGCTTTAACGGACTAACGAACTGAACGACCTGACCAAGTGCTGATCGTTAATTTGTGTATGCTCAAAACTGAATTTTGCGCAAAAACTAACTTCTCATCATAACAGCAAATTAAACAGTGTTGACAGGAACGACAGTTACAAAATCTAAAAGCCAGACTCCTGCTGAGCAACATCTGCTCAATCATTTCAAACGATGACTTCTAAGTTTATTGTTCCTGTTGCTAAGCCCTACAGAATTTAAACACATAACACAGACGGAAGGTTTGAGTATTGAAGTAAACAAGAACTCTACAACTCAATACACAACTACACAATAAACAATATCGTATGCAGTATAATAACTATTCAGTCAACAATACAGACACCACAGTACCAAATCTGTTGAAGAGTTAAACAGTGCTGTTAGCAGCAGAGCTTGAAAATCTCTTCACTAGCTGAGCAGCTCGGTGTAGGGAGCAAGAACGTCTGCATCTGCATGTCTTTGTGGAGTGAGCAGCACGGCAAACCTTCCACATCTCCCATTTCGGTAAAGGATGGAAATCCCAAATGCTCAGCGACGTCATAATGGCCAATATTCAGGTCGTTCCGCAAGAAGGCCTGCTGTATCGATTCCCGGTTCCCTTTTGCAAACACAACTTCAACCAAATAGTGGCGAATCATAGCAGAGATTTGGTCCATAGTCGCCCATTTCGCCTTCATGGAAGAGAGAAATTTCCACGCGAGCCCATTATTTGCTTTCGCCAGATAGAAATGGGCTTGCTGTTGAGGGGTCAAGAAATTAAAAGGAACCGGGGCTCGTGGATGAAATGTCCTCTGAGCAATATTTCCGCAGGGAAAAATGATAGCCAATGTAATTTCCATGATAATCTCGCCCTTATCAGGAATATCATCAGAAGTCACAGTGACAAAACCAATAGTAGCCATAACGAAACACACTACTTTTGAAATGTGTACAAACTAAACTGAAAGTTGATTGTGCAAAATTAGGGCATGTAAACACCTGCTCACCCTAACCGTTAGGAGCACTATTTTAAAACACCTGCGTTTTCTAAAACTGATCCCTGCTGTGAAACACCTGCTCTCTCGAAACTGAGAATCTTAGGAGCCCTGCGCTTTGAAGACTGTAAGGTTCTTGAGGTTTGAGGTTTTTGAGCTTGTGGTTGTGAGGGATTAAACTTAGAAGATTCGAGGTATGAGGGATTGAACTTAGAGGTTTTGAGGTGAGAGGTTTTGAGGTAAGTACCTCTGATGTAAGACGTTTTGAGGTAAGAAGCTATGAGGTAAGAAGCTGTGAGGTAAGAGGTTGTAAGATTAATGGTTTAGAGATAAGAGGATTAGTGGTTTAGAAATAAGCGGATTTGAGGTAATAGGATTAGAGGTTATGAGGTAAGAGGTTTAGAGATAAGAGGATTTGAGGTAAGAGGATTAGAGGTTATGAGGTAAGAGGTTTAAAGGTAATAGGGCGCTCTTTGCTTGCTCTGAGTTACTCCGACATTCTCTCAGTTTGCTTTTTATCTCACGTGTGCTTCAAGATTGAAGCCAACAAGAGATCAACATAAACCAGCATACCCAACAACTAAACTAACAACAATTCAGAACAAACCAACCAGAGTAACCAACAGAAACCAAGCCAAATAATAACTACCAAACAACCGAAGACATGAGTTACTCGGACATTCTCCCAGTTTGCTTTTTATCTCACGTGTGCTTCAGGATTGAAGTCAACAAGAGATCAACATAAACCAGCATACCCAACAACTAAACTAACAACAATTCAGAACAAACCAACCAGAGTAACCAACAGAAACCAAGCCAAATAATAACTACCAAACAACCGAAGACAAAACCACCGACCCATTGCTCAGAAGACGCCGGAGTAGCTCTTGGCTTGCTCCTTAGGTGCTCCGCATCTGCTTATGACTTGCTCTTGCATGCTCCTAGTATGCTCCTGACTTGTTGTTTGACTGCTCCTTACTTGCTCCGTGGTTGCTCCTTATGTGCTCCTTACGTGCTCTGTATGCTCCTTACTTGCTCCTAGGCTGATCCTTTTGCTCCTAGATGCTACTTGACTGCTCCTTACCTGCTCCTAGACTACTCCTTGACTGCTCCTTGCTCCGTGCTTGCTTCCACATGCTCCTAGCATGCTCTAGGTTAGTTGCAATCCAGCTTTTATCTGCTCTTGAATTGTTTCCAGCTCGGTTTTCGCTAGTTTTCAGCGTTGGTGTTGTATGTTTGTTGTCGTTTGGTGGTTGGTTCACTTGTTTGAATCAGAGTTTGACTGCCTGGCTGTGCTCCTGACTCGCTCCAGGATTACTCTTGCTTGCTGGGAGCTACTCTGAGAGCACTTGCTGGCTCCAAGATTGCTCTTACCGGCTCTGAGTTACTCCTATATTCTCCTATATTGCTTTTAATCTCCCGTGTGCTTCAGGATTCAAGCTTCAGGACAACAAAACTCAGTAATCAGTAGAAACCAACAAAAACCAATCCAACAAACAACAACGAAAAACCGAGGACAAACAGAAGATTACCGAAGCTAGGCTCTGAGCCCGAGTAAATTATTCCTTGCATCTACCCTAATCCTTACTTGCTCCTACCACGATCATCTCTTGCTTCTAGACGGCTCCTCACGTGCTCCTACTCTTGGTAGCTCCTAGCATGCTCCTATCTCGCTCTTAACGTGCTCCTATTCTGCTATTGCTTTCTCTTAGCATGCTTCAACATTCTCCCAACTTGTTCTTAGCCTGTTCCCGACTTGCTCATAGAATGCTCTGGACAGACTCCAAGATTAAACATTGAGGATTCCTGGCTGAGTTAAAGTTTGATGTGTTCCGGTTGTGCGGTTTGAGGTGCTGGGACTTGCGACTGTGTTTTGGTCTCAGGTTTTGGGGTTTGAGGTAACAGAATTCATGATTTGAGGTTGGAGGAATGGAGATTTGTGGTTAGAGGTTATGAGGTTGAGTCTTCCAAGGATTGGGGTATCGTTTTCGCCTGCTCCGACACTCCTAGGTTGCTACCTGCTCCATAATAGAGAGTAATCTCAGAGCAAGCTACAAGCAACAGTGACGCCAACAGAAGACAACTGTGAACAGCCAAACATCTGGCGCTGTCCAGAGTTACTCCTTACCTGCTCCTTACTTGTTTCAGCCTACTCCTTACTTGCTCCTTGACTGCTCCTTGAATGCTCCTCGCTTGCTCCTAGATGTTCCTTGACTGCTCCTCGCTTGCTCCTTGACTGCTCCTTGAATGCTCCTCGTTTGCTCCTAGATGCTCCTTGACTGCTCCGTGCTAGCTCATAGATGCTCCTTGACTGCTCTTTACTTGCTCCTTGTTTGCCCCTAGTTGGTCCTGCCATGTTTATACTTGAGTGTTTGAAGTTTTCAGGTTCGACGCTATGGTTCTTGAGATTGTGAAGACTGGGATTTTGATGTTTTAAACATTCGCCGTCTGAGGCTTCTCACTTTCTACTCCGGGTCTGCTCCATACATGCTCTTAGGCTGCAACGATGTTGTTTGCAACGATGTTTTTCCATTCTGACTCTTCACTGTTTCCAGACTATTTGTCGTCTGCTCCTAGCTTACCCCATATTTGCTCCTGATTTGGTCTCAACTCTTACGAGCTAGGAGCTACTCCTACACCGTTTTGAAGCTATGCAGATCCGTCCCTCTTCAACCTTTTTCTAGTTTATTCCACGTTATTCTGGCCATTCCAGTTAGGCTTTATCTGAATTGAGAGTGCCTCTTCCTTCCTTACTCCCAACTTCATTCAACCCAACACTTAGCATCATCTACCTAAGAGAGTAAGCGACACAGAGTAACTCATCCTGCCTAATGAATTTTCTCCACTTGATTCAACTCGAAACTGCACTAGCCTGAAGCTCGGATTGAACACACAATATTTCTTCGTTTTTGCTCATTTATTCGAAAAAACTTGGATTTTTTGCAAAAATTTTGAATTTTTTCAAAAAATTTCGAATTTTTACTGATTTTGGGGCAAAATTTTAAAAATTTTGAGGGTGGGGTCTGGCAAATTTGGGTGGGTGGCATAGGTGTAAGGTGGGGGGGGGGGGGGGGTTGGGGGGGGGGGTCCCCCCCCAACCATTTTATAAACCCCGCCCCCAAAACTTTTTGGGGGGGGACGTCCCCCCCAACTGGCCAAAAAAAAATTGGGTATTTTTAGGGTAAACTTTGAAAAATTTTTCAAAAATGTCGAAATGTTTGGCTTGAACTTTTTATTATTATGAGAAATACACGTTTTTAACTGTATTATGGATCTTATGACTCAATATTGACCTTATTTTGGACTTGGAAACATGTTGGCAATCAAGTTTTTGAGTTTAAAACCACTGTCTAATGATAAAATTACTTCATGGTTGAATGTTTTTTGGCATTAGAAACGGTTGAAACGGGGCCCCCCCTTTGCGATTTGGGCCCCCTCCTTTGACATTCCGGGCCCCTCCTAGAAAAATTTTTCAGCTGTTTATATGCATATTTTTAGTGAAAATTAAGCATAATTTTAATAAATTTCACAAATTTTTAAAAAAATTTTGCCTGTGGCGCACTTATACTTCTGTGCGTATATAGCTTTATTACGTATTATACGTAGTTCTGTGACAGAACTTCTGTCTCTTAAAGTGTCTTCAAATCAAATCAAAATCAAAATGTCTTTATTTGGCCAAATCTGAACAAATATGCATACAGCATTACGCATATACTTAACTATAAGCTGTGGCCAAAATGGTAGCACACAAGGCACTGTGTGCACCAATAACATTAAGAAAAACAACAGGAAACTATTTTATACAGTTTACATCACCAAAAATGAATGCATAGATAAATTTAGTCACATATATGAGTACAAAACTAACAAAGTGAAGAACGCATATCAACACATGAAGCACAATCATATCATTCCAAGTTATATATGAGGAAATTGTTAACGTCTACAGAATCCAAAAGCTTTTTGAATACTTGCAAGCTAGGGGCTGTTACAATT
Organism: Trissonchulus latispiculum; assembly: GCA_030248195.1. Lineage (NCBI taxonomy): Eukaryota > Metazoa > Nematoda > Enoplea > Enoplida > Ironidae > Trissonchulus > Trissonchulus latispiculum. The sequence goes on from JASAND010002539.1 coordinate 49,652, forward strand.
TTGCGACTCAAACTATTCCAAATTGGTATTACTCTGTTTGAAAAGAAATATTTTCTACAGTCAAGCCTTGACTTAAATCGTTTTAATTTGAGGGCATGCCCTCTTGTGCCGGATTCACCTGCATAGGAAAAAAACTGCGCTGAGTTTACGCTGTCTAACTGATAAATTATTTTATAAGTCTGAATAAGGTCTGCTTTAACTCTACGACACTCCAGAGTTTCAAGTCCAGTTATTCTTAGACGTTCCTTATAAGACAATTCACGGATTTCAGGAATACGCTTGGTGAAACGTCTTTGAACTGCTTCAATCTTGTCAACATCTTTTTTCAAGTAAGGTGACCAGACACATGAACAGTACTCCAAAATAGGTCTAACATAAACAGTAAACATAGATATAAGAAATTTGGTATCACGACAGCGAAACGATTTGAAAATAACCGCGATTTTTTGGTATGCCCTTGCACATATTTTGTCACAATGTGAGGAAAACTTTAAGTCTGGCGTTATAAAGGTTCCTAAATCTTTAACAATATCAACTTTAGCTATCTTACATCCATTTACTTCGAAATCGCCAATAAGATAAGGTTCCCCCATTTCGAGCATCATGTTTTTGTGGGAGGCTATCGACAGTTGGTTTTGTGCTGCCCAATCTAGTACTTTACCACAGTCACTCTGAAAGCTTGTAAAATCGTGCAGATTAGATCCACCAAAGTAAATTTTAGTATCATCAGCAAAAATTTTTACACTCGAGCTAGAACAAACATCGGGTAAGTCATTAATGTACACGAGAAAAAGTAATGGTCCAAGAACACTACCTTGTGGCACCCCGCTCAACACTTCCCCAGAATCCGACAGAACTCCATTCACTCTTACATACTGAGTTCTTCCCACCAAAAACGCACGTAGCCATTTTAATGCGGGCCCACGTACTCCGTAAGATCTAAGTTTGCTGATAATTTTCTGATGTGAAACGGAATCAAAAGCTTTACTGATGTCTAAATACAAGACTTTCACCCCGTCCTTCCCATCACGCATAATAGTCCAGGAATCTAGACACTCCAGCAGCTGAGTTTGGGTTGAACGGTGTGACATAAAACCATGCTGATGTTTCGAAATTAGGTTGTTTCTGAGCAAATGGTCAAGGAGAAAGCGCTTTATAACCTTTTCCATAATTTTACAACAAATACACGTTAAAGAAACCGGCCTGTAGTTTTCTGGTGCCGAGTGCGCTCCCTTACCCTTATAGATAGGGACCACATGCGCCACAAGCCAGTCCTCAGGGAGCACCCCTTCATTAAATGATTGCTGAAATATTATTTGCAGAGGGCGGCTTAGTTGCACAGCGCAAAGTTTGATAAACTGAGCTGGTATTTGGTCTGGACCAGCAGCAGAAGTAGATTTCAAGGTGGCTATAGCCTCCTGAATAGCTTTTAAACTAAATATAACGTTTTCAAAGGGACTGTCAAAGTCTCGACCGGCTAAGTTTAGATCCCTCCCGTTATCCTTTACAAAAACTGATTCAAACTGAGAGTTTAGTAAGTTCGCTTTTTCCCTATCATCCACCACAGTTTTACCTTCAGCACATAACACGGACATTGCATCTGGACAGGACAACTTCCGTTTTACATAAGCATAAAACTTACGATCAGAAGGCGCCTGCAAAAATTTGATTTCGGAGGTTAGGTAAAACTTTTTGATTTCTGAATCGCATTTTCTTGAAATATCCTCAAAACGCAATTTATTTTCATTGTTGGGAACCCTTCTAAACTTTTTGTGTAGTCTCCTCTTGCGCAAAAGTAGAATCCTAATGTTTTTCGGAAATATAGGTTTACGGCCAGCGGAAAAAAATTTTCTTGGCACGTTTTCATCCGTAATTTGAATACACAACTCTTTAAAAGCAGACCACTTATCATTTACAGTTACATATGGTTCAAAAAAATCGGACCAGTTTATCATTTCAAGCGTAGTTATCATACCAGCATAATCAGCCTGGTCCCAGCAAAGGTACGAGTGACGGACATGTAGCGGCGCTTTAACATTTACATCAAAACAAACACAACAATGATCACTGTTGGAGACCGGAGGTTGGACACTAACAGCGGAAATCAAATTTGGATCACTTTCGAAAACAAGATCAAGGGTATTTTCCCCTCTGGTTGGATCGAGAACTTTCTGAGTGAAGCCATTTTCGAGAAACATATTCATAAACTCAGACTGTTTGTAGGTGGCGGCTGCGTGTGGGAAACCCCAGTCAACTCCAGGTAAGTTGAAATCCCCAGTGACTATAAGGGGAAGCCTTTTTCTTAACATAAATTTTAGACAGTTTTCCAAACTTTGAAGGCAATCCGTGTCGGTAATCGAAGCTCTGTAAAATGTACTATAAATACACTTTTTGCCTCCTATCCCGAGAAATTCAACAGCAATACCTTCTATAGACTGTAGTCTTGGCAGTTGCAGTTCTCTACTAGACAAACACTTCGCTACCAAAATAGCAACTCTACCCCCCGAAATCCGGTTAGCCTGTCTTTGCGGAACATATTATACTCACTTTTGCACAAGAAAAGGCTACTGGGGCAATCTTCGTTTAGCCAAGTTTCATTTAAACAGATAATATGGGGGAACTCGTACTGAAAGCATACTTCAAAGTGAAACTGCAAAAATTTGTTGCATATACTTCTAACATTGCAAAAAATAGCCTTAATAAGATCACCGTTACTTTCCGCAGAGAAAGAAGAAGCAGTCGTAGTAGCAGCAGCAGAAATAGTGGCAACAGAGACGGTAGAACCAGTGGAATCCGAGTCAGAAGCAGTAGCAACAGCTACCTGTTGTAGATCGGCCATCCTACCGTGACCGGGCCTTCAGCGGTGCAGCGGTAATTCAGCCGGAACCTGGCGTGTGCTGACAGCCTGGGCGAATGACATAGGGAGGGGTGGACTGGGCAGGAGAGGGCTAGAAGAACGAAGTGGACGGGTATAGGAATCAGGAGAATTGGGATTGAAATACTGGGACACGGCTTGCTGACTATAGTTAGTAAATGGACAATAGCGCTGCTTGTGGCCTACACCCTGGCACCCATAGCAAACTACATTGCCTAGGCGGCGGAATCGGCAGTTTGCAGTGATGTGGCCCTTAACACCGCAGTGAAAACACAGCGGTACAGAACGGGAGTACGTACCACTGGGGAATTGACTTCGACGTCTAGTCATTTTTCTGGCATAGGGGCGGGCATGATCTATGCAAGGAATTGGCTCTTCTCCGTCCCGAACAATCTGAACAGAGGTTCCCATGTCAAAAACATCAATGGTAGTATTATATAACTCCTCAGAACCAACCGACGGCCGCAATTCCATTAAGATTTCACCAAGAATGACCCAGCAGAGGTCTAATTGTGACTTTTAATAGCCAATTGTACGTAAAAAACCATTCTCTACACGTTAGAATAGTAAGTTTTATCAAATTACATCGTTTTTAGCATTTTTCAAAAATTGCCCTATGTTTATGTGTTAAACTTTATGAAACCTGTCCATTTGATGCTGCATTTTCAATGGCACATGAGATCTCAAAAAAAGCTACCTAGGTCGGGTTTTTTGACTCATACTAACTAAAAAAGAGTTGAATTTTACACAGGAAGTGTCAGAATCGCGCTACGACAATTTTTAGGACCTGTGAGGGGTGGGTTTATTTTCCCCCCATTTGGGTTTTTTCCCCCCATTGGGTTTTTTTCCCCCGCTACTTTTTGCATTATACCGGCCTAACCGTACAACCTAGAGAAGTGCAAATGGGCTTAAAAGAAAGTTCTAAGTACGCCAAGTACGATGGTATATAGAGTTCTCAGCTAGCCCTTATAACAAAAAAGTTCCAGCCAAAATCCGAAAAAGTGGGTTTTTCCCCCCATGGCTATATATATATACTTGTTGTGTAAATTCTCTTTGCTTTGCTTCACTCATATATATAGTTGTTTTCAAATTGGCAAGTGAACTACCCTTTCCATACACAATTTTTATTTTTTTTTGTAAAAATATTTTGTTCCTGTAAAAATAAATTTTTACCCCCCCCCCTCCCTGAAAAATTTGGTTACCCCCCCCCCCCCGAAAAATTTTTCAGCGGGCCCCCCCCCCTCTTCAAAATCCTGGATCCGCCACTGTTGAAAATGCGATTTTTGGCATAAAAAATGAAAAATTTTTTTGGGGGAGGGTTGGGGGGGTCCTGGGGGGGTTGGGGGGGGGTCGCCAGAGGGGGCCCCCCAGAAAATGTTGGGGGGGGGGAGCCTCCCCCACCCCAAATCTCCGTTACACCTATGGTGGGTGGGGTCTGGGATTTGGCCATTTGGGGTTGGGGTCTGCCTCCAAAATTTCGAGGGTGGGGTCGGCACTTTTCCATTTGGGGCATAGGTGTACCTTGAGAAATCGTTGGGGGAGGGGGTAGCCGAAATTAGGGTGGGTGGGGTCAGCCGTTTTGAGGTGGGGTGGGGTCTGGACAAATCGAATTGGGGGGGGGGGGCAAAAAATTTTTTGGTCAAAAATTTAGAAAAAATTCGCAAATTTGCTAAAAAAGCGTTATTTCCAACTAAAAATCAAAAACACTTCTTCATTTTTGCTCATTTTTTCGAAAAAATTTTGATTTTTTGCAAAAATTTCGAATTTTTCCAAAAAATTTCGAATTTTTACTAATTTTGAGGCAAAATTTTCAAAATTTTGAGGATGGGGTCTGGCAAATTTGGGTGGGTGGGGTCTGGGATTTGGCCATTTGGGGGTGGGGTCTGCCTCCAAAATTTCGAGGGTGGGGTCGGCACTTTTCCATTTGGGGGGTGGGGGTCCCCCCACCCCCCCCCCCAGGTACACCTATGATTTGGGGGGAGGGGTTCCCCCCCCCATCCCCCCCAGGTATATACACCTATGATTGACAGAAGCTTTTGAGTACGTTTTATGTACTGTACATCGAAAAAGGACCATTTTAAGCTAAAAAAACTTGGGTACAGTTTAGGGGGGGGGGCCCAACCAAACAGGTGGTACACCTATGGTGTAATGGGGGGGTTGGGGGGGGCTCCCCCCAGCCATTTTTACAACCCCCCCCCAAATTTTTGGGGGCAACCGGGGGGGGGGCGGTAGTCGCGCGAAAAATTGGCCAAAAATTGGGTATTTTTAGGGTAAATTCTGCAAAATTTTTCAAAAGTCCAAATTTTTGGTTTAAAGTGTTTATTATTTAGTTTTATGTTTTTTTAACGGTTTTATGGTCTTTCTGGCTCAATATTCACCTTATTTTAGACTTAGAAACATGTTGGCAAGCAAGTTTTAGAGTTTAAAACCTCTGTCTAATGTCAAAAGACGTCATAGTTGAATGTTTTTTGGAACTAGCAATGGCTGAAAATGCGATTTTTGACATAAAAATTGAAAAATTTTTTTGGGGAGGTTTGGGGGGGCCGTGGGGGGATCTAAAAAGGGGGCCCCCCTGAATCCCGGGAGAGGGGGGCCCCCCCCGTTACACGTATGCCCATAGGTGTGGCTGGGCAAAAAATGTGGGGGGGGTGCCAAAAATCTGAAAATCTCGGGGGGGGGGGGTCGCCAAAATGTGTCATTTTGGTCCCCCCACCCCCCCCCCCCAACACATCTATGCCCCCACCCCTCCCCCTAACACAGCTATGCCCCCACCCCTCCCCCTAACACATCTATGCCCCCACCCCTCTCCACCCCCCCACTAAAAAATGGCAGCCATGAGTCCGCAAAACAAGGCAGTTGCGTTTGTTGCAAAACTTTCCCTATCATTCACAGTAGTGCTCTAAAGGTGACCGACCCCGACATATGTTAAGGTGGTGATTCCCTTTGGTCACATAAAGTTTGCACCATTATTACTCATTCATTACTTGGAGTTAAGAAGGCTTTTTATGTCAAAATACAGCTTGACATTTTCTCTTTTTAATGCATACCATGAAACCAATGTTGCTTTTCTAAAATATTTTTAAAACATTTTAGAAAAAGTATAATTTTTTGTAGACTCAAGTAAATTTTTTCGCGAGACATCGGTTATATCATTCGATACCTCCATTAAATAGATGGGAACGATTTTTTATTTATTGTGGAATCGCTCTTCGTTATGGAGAAATACAGTACAGCTCATACATCTGGCGAAATGTCGCCAAACATTAACGACATTTCGCGAAAAATGTCGCGTAATTTGCTTTTGCGACATCGCTTCAAACTCACTTTGAAATGAGCTGTACTGTAAGCTGAAATGTGTTGATAACCTGTATTTTGCCTACCTTTCCAAATTTGTCAAGCGATTACTTTAGCTAGAAAGCAGTAATCGGGGCAACTAAAACAAGCAGGCCCCTAATAGGGGCATTATTCCGCAATAGAGCAGTGGTGCACCTGTATATATAAGGGAGTTGGAAAACGAGAGTTGATCGCAGAAGTGTGACAGTTATTGAAATTGGCGAAAAGGTTAGGTTCTTATGAAACAGCACTAGGCAATAGTTTATATTTAATACCAAGAGATTAAGGTGCTGCTTCTGAACTTTTTAAGAAATCGGATATTTTAGTCATAACGTTAGTTAGACCTCTTGGTTAGACTCAACCATTCAAGCTTATTCAAGGTTAATTTTCTGATCCCGTTAATTTGTTTAGGCCAATCTTATTTACAAAACAACCTAAGGTTTTTGTCCCATAAGGTTAGATGCAAGCTGCCAAAATGGATTCAATTAGTTGTTTATCTGCGATTTTTATTGAAAGGGCCTGTTAAAGATATTATATATAGGTTCAGAATCCGTTAGTGATACGACGGTTTCTTTACTTAGAAATAGCTTACAGGACTTATGTAATGCATTTTGATGCAATCCTAAAGCAATGAGCTTATATATAGTAGGAATTCTGGAGCGAGGCTTCATAAACCAGGTTACTGTGTATCTGTGAACACTCAGTAGTTTGCAATGGTCGAAGTGTTGCTACCGAGAGCAAACTATTAAAGGTAGAGCATTGCTGTAGTTTAACTGTCGATAGGCACAGAAACTGGACTAGCAACCTGCTAATACCAACAAAACTGTTCGACTGAGCATTGTGCTCTCATATCTAATTTGCATATTTTTGCCAAATCCATGCATCTAATTTGTCTTTTCGATTCCATCTGGGGGGGATGGAAACGGAAGAGATTTAGTCTTGCACCCCTTTCTATTTTAAAATTTAAACTTTTGTAAAAAGTTATATATATACACCTTTTACCCACAGCAACAGCCACAGAATTTTTAATTCCATTATTGTTTTTACTGCTAAGCATGCGGCCCCCCACGGCTAAAAAAGAAGCTGACACACAGTGCTAAACATACAGATATGTGCCGATTAGAGTTAGAGCGCTAGTGTATACCATCCATTTTCCGAAGCAATAATTCCGCCTCCAGGCGGAATAAAAACGTCCCTGGGTATACTTGTGCAGAACTCATTTGTTAAGTAGCAGCCCTCCAGTTTGCAATGTGAATGCTCCACAATTTTTGGAAAAAATTTGTGTTTTTGCAAAAACTACATTTTTCATGATAGCAGCCTACGGGATAGCTGTTGGAAGACGATCATCCATCGGATAATTTACCCCTGTGAGACCTTCAGATCGACGCCCTTAGTTTGATTTTACGGCTTGTGTAGTTCAAGAAATGATGGATTATTAGATTTCTGCAAAAATGACTAGTTTTCGACGCGCCGTGCTGTACTTCTGGAGCACTCCACTGCAGCGCAACCACATAGTAACATCGTAATAAGTATACGAAACGTATCTATAATAGTTTGTCATGTCCTAAACTATCTGTATGCCGAATTTCAAATACCAGTGACGAATGAATAGCTTATCGACGGTGCTGTGTTTAGGGCAGCACATACAGCACGGTGGAAGCAAGAGAGCACACCAACTAACATCGCTGCAGTTCCCCCTTACTACAGACATGATTTTCACCAAGTTTCATATGTTGAGCCGTTTACAGTTAGTCTACAGACAGCGTGCTATGGTTGCTGCAGGGGGGAAGGGTGTTTATGGGGGGGCCCCACCTCCCCCCCACTAGAATAAGCCCAGATATACGTTCAGAAAAACCAAACTTCACCTGCTGAAAATGCCCAGATCGTTCTAACACTCCGACAGCAAACTGCATTTTTCCAAGCGTGACTTACACGGAAAAAAAACAAACGGACCTAACTTGCCCGGAAGCGAAAATTTTCAAATTTTCAACGTCCCCCCCACTCGTCCCCCACTTATTTTTGCCCAGAAAAACCCCAGGTATGTATAGGGCATCTGTTGCGCATCATGATGATATATGCCACACTGCTCTAACCCCTCCGGTGCGACCTGGGGGTGACCTAGAGTTGGCGGGAAAAAACCCACATGCGGGAAAAACCCACTTTTCAAAATTGAAAATTTTTCTAGCAGGAAAGGTCAAACGAATACATACATTTGTTTAATATATAGAGCCTATAGATTAAATTGGTTTAGGTTTTACCTGGGTTCGATCTGTTATGGCAGGTCCAGGGGGTCAAAATCGGACATGGTGCCATTTCAAGCCAAAATTTCAATTTGGCCAAAAATACTTATTTTTGCCTTAAAATGGGTATAATAGTTTGGCTCTAATTACAAGAAAAAGACGTTTTCTATACGATAGCATGCTTAAACTGCCAAAATTTTTACTGCTAAGCATGCGGCCCCCCACGGCTAAAAAAGAAGCTGACACACAGTGCTAAACATACAGATATGTGCCGATTAGAGTTAGAGCGCTAGTGTATACCATCCATTTTCCGAAGCAATAATTCCGCCTCCAGGCGGAATAAAAACGTCCCTGGGTATACTTGTGCAGAACTCATTTGTTAAGTAGCAGCCCTCCAGTTTGCAATGTGAATGCTCCACAATTTTTGGAAAAAATTTGTGTTTTTGCAAAAACTACATTTTTCATGATAGCAGCCTACGGGATAGCTGTTGGAAGACGATCATCCATCGGATAATTTACCCCTGTGAGACCTTCAGATCGACGCCCTTAGTTTGATTTTACGGCTTGTGTAGTTCAAGAAATGATGGATTATTAGATTTCTGCAAAAATGACTAGTTTTCGACGCGCCGTGCTGTGCTTCCGCAGCACTCCACTGCAGCGCTACCACATAGTAACAGCCTAATAAGTATACGAAACGTATCTATAATAGTTTGTCATGTCCTAAACTATCTGTATGCCGAATTTCAAATACCAGTGACGAATGAATAACTTGCTATCGACTGTGCTGTGTTTGAGGCAGCACATACAGCACGGTGGAAGCTAGAGAGTGCACCAACTAACATAGCTACAGTTCCCCCTTACTCCAGACACAATTTTCACGAAGTTTCATATGTTTAGCCGTTTACAGTAAGTCTACAGACAGCGTGCTATGGTTGCTGCATAATAGTACAGCACGATAGCAGCACCGCACAGCGCTGCGCCTATGCTCATCGTGTTCAGCGACCCCAACAACCCTTATATGCGTCCCACTAAATGGCTCAAAACAGCATATTTAGGCCTATTTTTGACTATCTTCTGTGGAGTTGGGACTTAGAAATTTTTCGAAAATGGCCGTTTGGACCGACTAACTTTGGACCGGCCGCCAGAACGGTCCAGGACCTAAATCAAAAATCGGCCAACGTTATGACACGCTACCCATCCCAAAGTTTCGTATGCAGCAAGTCGCGTCTCTCTAACTTGTTCCCTGAGCCCTGTGGCCGTGACACAAAATTGGCCTTTTTTGACCAAAAACGCCGTTTGGCCACTTTTGGCCGGCCGCACAGGTGGCATGCCGGGCCGGGCAGCGAAAAAATATAGCGCGGGGCACATGGGACCATATCGGCATTCAGAAAATATAAACCTTTCCGGCTGAAAACGTCCACATCTTTCAAACACCTCTGCACAAAATTGCATTTTTCCAAGCGTGACTTACACAGAAAAAAAAACAAACGGACCTAACTTGTCCGGAAGCGAAAATTTTCAAAGTTGAAAATTTTGACCAAAACTTTTTTGCAACGTGTTGTACTCGTCGTGTAGATTCCAACGATACCAAACTTGCCGAGTTTCGTTCAGTATTGAGCTGGCACGGTACTCGAACGAGTCTCAAAGGGCCGCGCAGCGCCTTTTACACCCATATTATAGGGGGTCGCTCTCGCGCCCCCCTATAATATATATATCGATGTATGTAAATGAGTTATTTTGTTAGGTTCCCAGGTTGACTAAATGTTTGTGAACGATTGGTTTTTATAAAAATTAATTGTATATACCATTGCTGGCATTTTTTAGTGGGGGCCCTCCTCCACTTTTCGGTTCCCTCCTCCACTTTTCGGCCCCCCCACTTTTCGGAAGCCCCCCCCCCCAACTTCCCCCTCCGCCCCCCCCCCCCACCTTCAAAACCCTAAAAAATGCCAGCCATTTTGAAATATGTGTGGATTTCTCTCCATTGACACTGCGGAATAGCTAGCCTTTAAACTCCAAATTCGTAACGGCTGTTTTTTGGAAAAAACCGCGAAATTGCGAAATATATATTATATATAGCGCGGTGGGGAAAACCCAAATTTTCGAATTCTGGCTGTACCTTTTTTATTAAGCGACATATCGAAAATCTTGAGGCCTTGCGAAGAACTTCAAAATGAGCCATCAAACGTCTCTCTATATATATATATAATCACTTACGGTTGGTGAGAAATTTTCGACCAAACCGATGGAAAAAACCCAATGCGGGAAAAACCCATGGGCGGGAAAAACCCAGCCTTGCTGCAAGCATGCCAGAACGGTTTTGACTATACCATTCTAAAGAGCGGGTCATTTTTAGTACATCTGAATCATAAAATATCAATATTTTTGCAAAAAATCATGTATAAAATTAACATTTCAAAATTTCGTATGTTTAACACGTAAACATAGGCAAATTTTGGAAATTTTTGAAATTTGCTGAATTTCTGCAGTTTAAGCATCCTATCACAAACTATTAAAGGTAGAGCATTGCTGTAGTTTAACTGTCGATAGGCACAGAAACTGGACTAGCAACCTGCTAATACCAACAAAACTGTTCGACTGAGCATTGTGCTCTCATATCTAATTTGCATATTTTTGCCAAATCCATGCATCTAATTTGTCTTTTCGATTCCATCTGGGGGGGATGGAAACGGAAGAGATTTAGTCTTGCACCCCTTTCTATTTTAAAATTTAAACTTTTGTAAAAAGTTATATATATACACCTTTTACCCACAGCAACAGCCACAGAATTTTTAATTCCATTATTGTTTTTACTGCTAAGCATGCGGCCCCCCACGGCTAAAAAAGAAGCTGACACACAGTGCTAAACATACAGATATGTGCCGATTAGAGTTAGAGCGCTAGTGTATACCATCCATTTTCCGAAGCAATACTCCGCCTCCAGGCGGAATAAAAACGTCCCTGGGTATACTTGTGCAGAACTCATTTGTTAAGTAGCAGCCCTCCAGTTTGCAATGTGAATGCTCCACAATTTTTGGAAAAAATTTGTGTTTTTGCAAAAACTACATTTTTCATGATAGCAGCCTACGGGATAGCTGTTGGAAGACGATCATCCATCGGATAATTTACCCCTGTGAGACCTTCAGATCGACGCCCTTAGTTTGATTTTACGGCTTGTGTAGTTCAAGAAATGATGGATTATTAGATTTCTGCAAAAATGACTAGTTTTCGACGCGCCGTGCTGTACTTCTGGAGCACTCCACTGCAGCGCAACCACATAGTAACATCGTAATAAGTATACGAAACGTATCTATAATAGTTTGTCATGTCCTAAACTATCTGTATGCCGAATTTCAAATACCAGTGACGAATGAATAGCTTATCGACGGTGCTGTGTTTAGGGCAGCACATACAGCACGGTGGAAGCAAGAGAGCACACCAACTAACATCGCTGCAGTTCCCCCCTTACTACAGACATGATTTTCACCAAGTTTCATATGTTGAGCCGTTTACAGTTAGTCTACAGACAGCGTGCTATGGTTGCTGCAGGGGGGAAGGGTGTTTATGGGGGGGCCCCACCTCCCCCCCACTAGAATAAGCCCAGATATACGTTCAGAAAAACCAAACTTCACCTGCTGAAAATGCCCAGATCGTTCTAACACTCCGACAGCAAACTGCATTTTTCCAAGCGTGACTTACACGGAAAAAAAACAAACGGACCTAACTTGCCCGGAAGCGAAAATTTTCAAATTTTCAACGTCCCCCCCACTCGTCCCCCACTTATTTTTGCCCAGAAAAACCCCAGGTATGTATAGGGCATCTGTTGCGCATCATGATGATATATGCCACACTGCTCTAACCCCTCCGGTGCGACCTGGGGGTGACCTAGAGTTGGCGGGAAAAAACCCACATGCGGGAAAAACCCACTTTTCAAAATTGAAAATTTTTCTAGCAGGAAAGGTCAAACGAATACATACATTTGTTTAATATATAGAGCCTATAGATTAAATTGGTTTAGGTTTTACCTGGGTTCGATCTGTTATGGCAGGTCCAGGGGGTCAAAATCGGACATGGTGCCATTTCAAGCCAAAATTTCAATTTGGCCAAAAATACTTATTTTTGCCTTAAAATGGGTATAATAGTTTGGCTCTAATTACAAGAAAAAGACGTTTTCTATACGATAGCATGCTTAAACTGCCAAAATTTTTCAACAAAAACTAATATATATTTTGATGCAGTTGTACTAAAAACAGCCCGCTCTTTCATTTGGAACGGTTAGAAATGCTCCTGGCAACTTGCCAAAACAATTTTCGGGGTGGGTTTTTCCCGCATTGGGTTTTTTCCCGCATTGGTTTTTTTCCCGCCTGTTTGGGACATTTTTCTCACTAACGGCGCACCCTAGAGAGGTGTTCTATAGCTCATAAGAAATCTTACGACTAGGCCTAGCAGCCTGTATAGTCAGTACATATTTCAATATCTCAAACCAATAAAAAGCCAAAAATCTGAAAAGTGGGTTTTTTCCCGCTTGACTATACCGTTAAAAAGTTGCGCCCCGGACCGGTTATGGCGGCGATGTTTTTTTCCGGTTTCTCCTATGTATATAATGTTCGTATTGTCCTGACTTTCCGTAATCCTGTTTCCAGTAATCCTTGTTCCTCTTTCACGTAATCTGCAGAGGAGGCCGGACCTAAAGGGGTATAGGGTCTGGTAGTCCCCATGCGCCATTTAAGATTCACTACTTTTTTTGCGCCGCAGGTGAGCCACAGCGGCGCCGCAAAGTCGGCTCAGAGCGAAAACTGACCATTTTTGTGGTCGCTGCGCAGCTCGAACGTTAAGAGCTGGAGCCGATTTCTTTTTATATTCACAAATTACATATATCGAACTAACTAAATAGCTAAGTTTCGTTTATCTATCACTTCCCAAGCGACCACAGTGGCCGGTCAAAAATGGTAAAAATTCGAAAAGTGAAAAATCGAAATTTCTCGCAATGTATTCTTCTTCTTCTTCTTCTGCTTCCTGGATCATTGAATCGTCTTCAATTTGATTGGGGTCGCGGAAGGCGCCCCACATCCCTAAGGAGCCCGATCACTCACTTGGGGCCCCTGGTCAGTACCTTCAGGGTGGGATCCCGCCCGAACCATTTCTGGCGGGGAGACCGGTGGGTGGGACATTTTAGGATTAAGTGTTGTAGGTCCTCCTCCTCCTGTTTACAGTCCGGACAGAGGGGAGAACGAGAGATGCCCAGTCTGTGTCTAAAAGAGGCCAGGATGGTAGAGTGGCCTCCACATCGGAGTTGTGAGAGAGCTGTTCGCTCTCTACGTGTGAGGCCAGCTTCCAACTCGGTGGGAGGTGCCCTGTGGTTGGTGTATATTCTCTGGATCGCAATGTATTCAACTTAGACAGCTCACATCTTCCACACAAAGGTTTTCTGGCACGGAGAATTGATTCACGTGATCAGTTTTGCCGTCGGACCCACCCATATTGCTGGGCTGGTTCCACTTTGCTGTCGGGAGGGTCAAGTCGGTACCGACTTTCAAGAACACCATAGGGCCAGGGTATTTTTTAGGGATTTTTTCCGGGGGGGGGGGCCCGAGCCCGGGGGGGGGAAGATTTTTTTCCAAAAATGAGCCAAAAAATGGTATTATTTTTTGGCGTATTTTGCATGGTGAAACTCAAAAAGTGCTCAAAAATGCCAGGATTTAAGCTAAAACTAGCTATTTTTACGAAAAAATCTTCGGCGAAGCCGGAAAATTTTTGAAAATTGGCCTATTTTTGGCAAAAATTTGGGCCTCCAAAAAATCCCGGGGGGGGAAAGCAAAAATCCCGGGAGGGGGCGATTTCGGGGGGGGAAGGCATTTTCGGGGGGGAAGGTCAATTTCGGGGGGGGGCCCCGCCCCCCCGGTAAAAAATACCCTGTAGGGCTGTGCATAGCCTCGCAAATCTTTGTCCATAGGGGTTTTCTGGTGTGCCCAGCTCATGTCCGGTGTCCGTTTTGCCGTCCGACCCACCCATTTTGCTGGGGTGGTTCCACTTTGCCGTTTGAAGGGTCAATCGGGTAGGGGGTCAAGTGGTCAAAAATAAAATTTTTCAAAAATTGTCAAATTTGATATCAAATGACAGCCCTAAGTGAGCTAATCAAGTTTCGTCATAGAAGTGCATGCTCAAAGTGGCTGTAGAGTACTGTGGTGGGGTGGGGTGGGAACTTCAGCGATTTTGGGTCAAAAATAAATTTTTTCAAAAGCGGTGTAATTTGGTGTCAAATGAAAGCCCGAAGCGAACTAAATAACTTTCGCCATAGAACCACACGCCCAAACTTTTTATGCTTTTATTATTATATATATACTTTCTCAACCGGAATTGATAGACATAGCCCACTACACATATTATCCCCTTTTTGTTACTTTATAGTTTTTCGACACTTTTGGGCGACCCCAAAAAAGTGGGGGGGGCTTGCCTAAAAGTGGTGGCTCCTACCCCCCTCCCCCCAATAAAAATGCCTGGGCTCTGTCTATGATCGCATTAGGGGTTGGACACCTTCCACAGACCATAATAGCATCGCTTTCCCATGTGACATGTCTTACGTTTATATATATATATATATATATATATGAGTCGATTTCTGAGAAATTCGACTGTGCTGCCTGTATATACGTACTTCCGGACAACCTTCAAAAATCAATTTTGGCTCATACTCTCAGCACTTGTAGCAACCCGACGTAAAAGTAAAAATTCCAAATATTAGAACTCAACTCCGTATATATATTCAACGAGTTATAGCAGAATTCGTGATTTTCGACTCTGCCACTAACGTCGCCGTAGGACTTCACCAATCAAAATTGTGCTCAGGCCGATAGAGGAGAGTTAGACAGTTCATGTCTTAACCATACAGGCACCACACATGGGGCACCTATCCCAGCCAGTTTTAGATTTCTAACACTCATGTTCCGCAGTTTCCGAACCTTAGCTTAAGACTCCAAGCTCAGTAGCTCAGTAGAAAAACCGAAAGAAATACAATTTCTCAGATTTGGCTGAAACTGACCCAAAATGTTGCCAAAGCCAATGGTATATATATACCTAGTTTATTTGTGCAAAATATTAAACCAATATATACTTGTTCCATTCAGCCGGCTACGATGGGCCAAAGTCGCCATAGTCGTTGTTTTGGTTGAAAATCGTTGATTTTTCGAACTTTGATTGGTCATATCTCAAAAGTGGGTCTGCGATTTTGCTCATTTTTTGCATAGACGTTGGTAGCATATAGATAAATATTTCTAAAAATCGTGTGGTTCTATGCAGACATGTGCAGGAGGGGAAGTTCTGGGGGGGGGGGGTGAAGGGCGGCCGAAGGCCCGCCGAAAAACCGGATTTTTCCGGGTTTTTTACCGGAAAAATCCGGATTCTGGGGGGGTGAAAACCCAGAAAACTCAGAAAACCCCAAGCACACGTATGGTTCTAAGGCATAATGAGGTCGCTAGGTCAAAAAATGTGTAAATGTGCCTACTGAGCTTGGAGGCTTAAGCTAAGGTTCGACCGTCGCAAACTGCGGAACATGAATGCTAGAAAATTCAAACTGGCAGGGATAGGTGCCCCATCTGTGGTGCCTGTATGGTTAAGATATGAACTGTCTGACTCTTCTCTATCGGCTTGAGCACAATTTTGATTGGTGAAGTCCTACGGCGGCGTTAGTGGCAGAGTAGAAAATCACGAATTCTGCTATAACTCGTTGAGTATACGGAGTTGAGCTCTAATATTTGGAGGTTTTCCTTTTACGTCAGGTTGCTACAAGTCCTGAAAGATTGAGCCAAATCGATTTTTGAAGGTTGTCCAAGTTATGGTTGACCCTACCAGAAATCGGCTCATATATATATACATACATATATACATATATATATATATATATATATATATATATATATATATATATATATATATAATTTTTATGCAGATAGATACGTATATATTCACGCCAGACAATTGTTTCCGGCTGAAGCATGGGTGCTTGGAAAACCTTTGCGGCCGTTTATTTTGTCAGTTTTCTGTCGGTCCAAGTTGCCTTTTGGTTTATAAATGGCTCCACCGTCGGACTAATTCATGCTCATGCGCGTCGACTCCACATGAGCCTGAATCAAGAACTACTGATGCTGCTGGGCAGCATTTTCATCTGGACTCGAGTGGGCAATTTTTTGGCGCCGACAGGAGTTGCCCATCCCACGAAACGATCGCCTTCCGGCACTCTCCTACTTCCCACGACCAATTCAGATGTGGGAGGATCATCATCTCTTTACAATAGACTTCCTCAGCAGCAGGGTACTCCTGCTCCCACCAGTGGACTATTGTCCAAAACTGCAATCCGACTGATACGACTCAGCCTACTGACAATGCTGGCGTGCGCACATGCCAGCCATGCATTTTATTACATTCTACAGGGCCCTGAGCCCAACCTGTTGTCCTATTTTTGCTTTATCTGTCTTGGCATTTATTCCTTTCTCCTGGCTTTTCTGTTCGGTTTTAGTCTGCTGAATTTCTTCCTTCGGGCCTGCACTGCACTGAGCTGCGGTGAACGCCTGTGCCGCCCATTTCTTAGGCTGGCCTGTCTGCGTGAGCTTTGTCTCAACAGTCGTTTGCAGACCGGCCTATCTCTGCTGTTGACTGCATTTTTTGCCGGACTAAGTCTGTGGTGTGCCGCCGGTTTGCCTGCGGTCAACGAGGTTCCCATATACATTCGCGGTCTACCCAATCAGTTTGATGGTTTCAAGATTGCCATGCTGTCGGACATTCATGTGGGTCCCACGGTTGGCCGGACTAAAGTGGCCGCTGCTGTTAAATTGATTAATGATCTTAATGTTGGTACGCAATGTATTATACGCGGAATAAATAAACTTATGGAATAGTAGCAAGGATAAATGTGCTTGCACCGTAATGCTAGATTTGATCAAGTTAATGTGGATATTTGTAGCGTGAGACTAAACAAACGACATTTTGAATTGTAGGAATGGAGGATTGGTTAATGTTTTTGAATCACGCTGTCAGTGTGATAGTCATTTGGCTGTTGTATGTATGCCACTTCCAATTGATTATATACTTACTTGTCACTTAATTTTTTGTTTTATAGATATGGTTGCTGTGATTGGTGATTTGGTGGATGGTTCTTATGAGGATCTTCATAAGGCTGTTGAACCACTGAAATACTTGCAGTCTTCCAGGGGAACCTATTTCGTTACTGGTACGTACGAGAAAGTTATGTTATGTTATGTTATGTTATGTTACTATGTCAGGCATAAAGTAGTTTAACAATGTAGGTTTATGTTTAAATTAATGGTATGCGTGTATCTTTTACTGTGGGGAAAAACTTACGTAAAGGTCTAAATTTTGCAAAATTTTAGCAACATTGTAACCATTTTGAGTTTTATATTAATTTTCATATTTACTCCATGTTGGCTGTTTTAATCTTCATTTAGGTTATGTTTCATATTTTTTAGGCAATCATGAGTATTACTTCGGCGATGTGGACAGATGGCTGGACTATCTGTCAACTTTGGGTATTCATGTTCTTCGCAATAATCACACAAAAATTTTCGCTCCCGGTAGACGGTCTAAACAGGCTGCTGACGAAGCGTCTGCGGGATCCGACTATCTGTGTGTTGTTGGAGTGGATGATGTCAGTGCTGAAGGCTCCGGGTACGTAGATTTTGTGGCTAAATTTAGTTTAGCCTAAAGTTGTATGTAAATTCCTTAAAATTCTTGCTTTTAGAATGCGTCTTGGGGATTAGCGAAGATTCTTTCAAATTGGTTGTCAACACTATATATACGTATATATTATAGCAAAATGCCAGCGAGCTTTGTCCACCTTTCTCAGTTGTTAAAAATTCATTTAATCATTTTGTTTGTCATAGGGGGCGGGGGTTTCGTCATTGGTGTAATCGTTCGTCAAAACATATATACCCATATGGTAAACACCAGTTAACCATGCTGTTGGGGGCATCTAGAAGAATCTCCATTTTGTCGATCGAATTTCTTACGAATCTGTTTTACCCTGGTTATATCTTCCATGACCCCGATCTGAAATGTACATTATTAATATTGAGCAGAATTTATGGAGTAATTCCCGGATCGTTTTCTCATAGTGGGGGTTATCGCGTTCTCTGTTCTGTGTCGTCTATTTTGATTGTGTATAAAAATTTTACAAAGCATTACTATTTTGTATACCTATATGTGACTGTTTATCTGAACGTTAACCTGTTTTTGCCCATAACCTAGGAGGATTCGTCAGCTCCTTCAGATGGTCATTTGTAATTTTATTTATTTAGGTTTTGCTGTTTATTGTGCTTTCTTCGCTCTGCATTGTTACAACTTATTGTACGCAATTTTTATGTGCTTTTGTATGTTATATGCTTTGCTTGCAGTATTCACGGTCACGCCTACAACTATAAGGATGCCGCTGAGGCCTGTGGCGACCATACACCAGCCACTCCCGGTCAGAAACAGCCAATCAGAATTCTGCTCTCACATCATCCCAGCGGTGCCGTTTCAGCCGGCCGGCTGGCACGCCAGCTGAGACCAGATTTGGTCCTGTCCGGTCACACGCACGGCGGACAGTTGTTGGTTTTCATGCCGCTGATGTGGCTACGATCACCCTACTTTTTGGGTCACTACAGTGTTCATGGGGGTAGTGGTAGTGATCTGTCCTCCCTGTTGCGTGATATGCAGATCTATGTAGGCCCCGGTGCCTGCTACTATGCCATGCCTATGAAAATGTGCTGGCTGCTACAGATACCTGTGATTGTTTTGAAGCCGGCGTGATCTGTACGTAATGTAAAATTTCGGTCGTTTTGTGCTGTTTGTCTGCTTATTTATCGTGTGGGAAGGTATATTTTTATTTGACAGTCTTGGGAAGTTGGCTCAAGCTCGTTTGGTGAAAACTAAGCTTTAGTTGTTTGGCTGAAGTCAGCTCGAAAGTATTTACAAAATTTGTGGCGGGGAAAAGCAGACAGTGTGAGACCCCCTGCCCGATCTCACATTCCCCGGATTTTGGGCTCCTCCACTGGTGCCCATTTTTTGTCTAAATAGTATACCATTTCTGGCCTTAGTGTGGATTTTTCCTTGGCACTAGGCACTTTTGAAACATGTTTTGTTTTCCATACAAAATACACCAAAATACTGTTGCTTGACTGTTTTTTCACCAAAAGTTATCCCTATTCTTAGACCCCCCCCCCCTCCTTCCGGAAAGATATCCCTGAAGAATAACCTAACAACGTAAATCAAGTCCCGACCACTCATTCTTAATGTTTGTATCAATATCCTGTACTTACTGTGGCAGTAAAGGTTTATTTTTGTTTGTGGTCTTTCTAGTCATTGGGGCTGTGTTGTTTTTGCCGTTTTGAGTTTAACTCATTATTGTATGTAACTTGAACACTGTATGGTATCGTTTAGGTTTCTAGAGAGCTGTGAATATTCCAATGATTGTTTGGAGAAGGGTTGAGTAAAGGTTTTGTTATGGTGAGAGACAATATTACGGTTTTAAGAAAACCATAACCCTGTCTGTGAATATTGTTCTTTTTCCAAAATCGCGAATAAACATTTTCAGAAAGTGTCAAGAAACACTCACCATTGTTAGATGATGAATATCTCGGAAAAAGTTAATCGTCTTCTAAAACTGGCTAACAGCCGAAACCCCCCTCACCTCTTTAAAGTCTTGGTTTTGACAGCTGTTCTGTGTGTTTATTATTATCTGTTGCTGCTTTGCCTTGTGCTTGCACGCATCCATCCTGTGTATTGTTTGTTTTCAGCTTGTGTATTATTTTTACTGAAAAATTCTTGTTTTTTCATTGTTGTTTCCTTCATTGTGCCCTATCGGCTATTAACTTTTGTTAACCATGCTTTTTCCCATCTTTTGCTTTTTAAGGGATTTTATTTCCTTTTGCTGTGTTTAGACTCCCCTTGCATTCGCAAAATTTGTCTGCCATCCGTCGCTGTAGCTCTGGAAACCGAGAAAAGCCAGTGATTTTGGTTTTAGCCCACGATCCTGCCACAGTAAATCGGTTGACAGCTCTTTCCGGTGTAACGGTCGATCTGGTATTGTCGGGTCATACCCATGCTGGCCAGTATTATTCAGAGATAATTCCACTTTATATTCAAAACTATCCCTACTTTCATGGTTTATATTCTTTGGGTTCTATGTCTGGTTTTGTTTATGTTAGTGCGGGTACCTACTGGTGGGGCCCACCCCTGCGTTGTTGTCATTTACATAAAATTGACATAATAAAATTGTTTTCGTATGTAGATTTTCAGTTGGTTAAGTTAATCCATGAGAGATCGTCGAGAGTGGTGTATCAACAGGAAAAGTGAAGTCGTAGGTGTTTATTGCGTAATCTGCTTCGACTAGAAAGCACAAGTACACCCCTGTTTTGCCTAGGTTTAGAACCGCATCCCCATTTTGTAGTAGACTGTGAGATCAAATTTCGGCCAGCTGCAGTTTGGATAGCGTCTGTTCAAATAGGACCTTTCATGATTATCTAGTGGGAGAACGTCTTTCCTAACTGGAGGGAACCTGCTTTCTCAAGTGGATCACTGGCTGCACCAGAATTAATGGGATTTTAGAGCAACTATTTCGTTGTCACCAGTGCTTGTTTAGGTACAATCACGCCCATGAGAGTGCGTATGTATTTGATTTGAGTGTGCTCCATTCTGACTTGCTCTTACAGTTCTGTCCGAAGTGTACTTTCTCCTAACGAATGAAAACAACCTTCACAGATACATAGAGCTGTTAAAACCACCTGCGGGGGCTGACTTTTGTGAGCCTTCGCATTTTAGTAGTTCGGTGTCATTTTGCAAAGATTTGATGCCCATTAGGCTTTGCTAGATGGACGTACGCGACTAATTTATATGCTAACGGCGCTCCCTAAATTGGAGTATGTGCGAAGGTGCCCGTTGCATAAAACTGATCAGTTGATTAGTGTTATCAGTTTTTCAAGAAAAACTTGCTACAGCCCAGGTTTTTTGCGGAAAACGTTTGCTACAACTCACCGTTTTTGGAGTGTTGGTGTTGGTGCCATATCCTAGTCTGTTAATCCAAAAATTATGAAGTATTTAATTTACCCTCACTCTCACTGAGTACTACTACGTACGTACTAGGCATGGGCACGGGTCCAAAAAATTGGAACCGGGTACCCGACACTACCCGAAGCCCTACGTCGGGTAATTGCAACGCTAACGCTTACCCGAAGTCGGGTACCCGGGGTACCCGAGCAGTTTTCGGGTACCCGAAAGGAAAATTGAAATTTTAATGCTTATTTTTTGTTTGCTATTAAAATATGACGATTTTGCGGCATATTACTGGACCTCATGGTCAAACTATTACAGAATTCAATAGAATTGTAAAAATCTGTAGTTTTTGATTTAGTTAGCCTTTGCTTTGGCTACTGTTTATTATATAGTAATAAAATGTTTTCTGGTAAAAAAGAGGTCAGCTGAATTTTGAATGAAGACTTTTAAGATTGATCTACAAAAATTCCATTGGCATGGGGTTAAATTTTAATATAAACTTTACCTTAACAAGTTATCTTGAGGATGCAATTCTCGAAGCGGTTTTGAATCAAGCAAACTGTCTTCACCACGATTTTAAAAAACATCTTTAAGCATTTCTGTTTTCAAGAATGTTAAATTTATCAAAATTGGTATTGCAATTATGTTACCAACCCATTAATCAAAAATAAACTGGCAGAATATTGTATCATTTGATTTTATAAAAATGGACGATCTGTTTGAAAGGTGCACTAGTCTAAACTAGAAAAGAGTAAAGTAGAGTAAAAGGCCGAGTTCAATTTAACTCTGTTTAGTTCAGCTCAACTTTCGCGGAAAGGTCGTAAAGAAAGGAAAGTTGCAAGATCCGAATATAGAGTTTTCTAATGACAAGACTGTGCAAGCAGGATTTGAAAAGTTTACGAATTAAAACCATAAGAAGTTTGGAACTGTTTTGAATGCACGATACAATTAAACTTAATGCCAAAACACAACTCTAAGTTCATCGAATGCTCCGGCCCATCGAAGGGCTCGTACCAGGGCATTGTATTGACGGCAATGTATCGAATGCATTGTCTGTTCGTGCTCGATAGTTTTTGATAATCTTTCCAAACTATTTAAACGGCCAATATGTCAAAGAAACAAGCAAGTGCAAGCAGTGTTTTTTTTTGGTTTTCGGATTTGCGTCAACCTTGCGTCCCGCTAAGTTTAAGTTGCGTCCGGTTAAGAAATTTTGCGTCCAGGTAGAATTTTTGTTTTATCGTGTTTTCAGTGCGAAAAATTGTTTTATTTTTAAAAAATTTTGATAATTCCTTTATTTACACTATTTAGAAAGTAGATGCTGCTTAAAATGCACGATTACAAGGGTCCCTATAGACTATAGATGCGGCCAAGGTACACGGCGGGG
Source organism: Trissonchulus latispiculum (assembly GCA_030248195.1). Classification (NCBI taxonomy): domain Eukaryota; kingdom Metazoa; phylum Nematoda; class Enoplea; order Enoplida; family Ironidae; genus Trissonchulus; species Trissonchulus latispiculum. The sequence continues at coordinate 72,522 of JASAND010002539.1, forward strand.
GGTCTGGGGGGCAGAGCCCCCAGAAGTTGAAGAATTTTTTGCAATTCCAGAATAATCCCTAATGGAAATGTTTAAAAAGATTTTATTTGCACCTGTTGCAGCTAGCGCAATACCTTGAGTAATTTTTAATATTTCAATGTTATAATATAGTTAAACTAATTATTAGTATTAAAATTTAATGAAATGTTTAGTAATAGCATTGAGAAAAAAGGTAGTAAAGATCAAATATATATACATTCAGTTTCGAAAACTCTGAGAACTACTGATCCCTGAAAACAGCATTGGAAGTGAGCATCGGGGGGTCTGTGGGGCGGAGCCCCCCAGAAGCTGGAGTTTTTTTGCAATTACAGATTAAATCCGTAATGGAATTGTTTAAAAGATTAATTTGGCGCAAATATTTTCCGGCTTACTTAAAATATTTATATACTTTTCAATTTTACTACTTTAAGGAAACCGAAAATTTTCTCCGACTTCTTATTTTAGACGCCAAAAATGTCCAAAAAGGTGAAAAACACTCATCACACCACGATATAAGTATTTTTAATTTTTCCAAGCTTAAACCTGAATTTTCAAAAATACCGGGTCACCGGGTCAGGGGTCGACGGATCACCGGGTCAGCAAATAGTGACCCGGTTTCATATCTAGTCTGTAGCATCTAACGCATTTCGTGTGTAATTTTTGATTTTATTGACATACATTATTCCGATGATCAATGTTATAGATAAACTAATTACGGTTTTAAAAATTAATGAAATAGTTATTAAATTAATATCACCAAATATCACTAAGAAGAAAGGTAGTAAATATGGAAGCACAAATTCCATTTTCAAAACCTGAGAATTAATGATTCCTGAAAGGATTCCCCATTTCACTATTAACGCTAGTTGCAATAAATTCATCGTGAAATGCACGTACATAGGACTTTTGTATTTGAAAATTTTAGAAAAATGGTAGTCTTGCATTATATAATTCAAATTGCCATTTGTGTATTTTTGCAAAAAACGTTTTTTAGAAGAACCAAAGAATTTGGATATTCTGCTCCTGCTACAGTTACAAATTTGTCAATTTCGGGGTTTTACTTTACTACTAATCTTAATCCTGCCTGACGTGTTGAATGAGAACAATATAAATGTTCACAATTATGCATCTTGTAAGATCTATATATATTGAAGTGAAATTTATGAGTTCGAAAAGATTTTATATGGATGCAGGTGGACAACAACTTAATAAATAACATTGAGTAACATTGAGGCATGACCTTGCACCTTGGCATTCCATGACAAAGTGGAAAACACCGGGGGTCTGGGGGCGGAGCCCCCAGAACCTGAAGAAATTTTTGGAAAAAACGGAAAAATTGGTACTGGAAACATTTAAAGATTTTACTCTTACAAAAGTGAATTTTCTCCCGAAATAATGTTGCGTCTAGCTTGCGTCCAGTTAAAATTTCATTGCGTCCGGATAAGAAACTTTGCGTCCAGACGCACATCTGGACGCAAAAAAAACCCTGAGTGCAAGTAGTTCCGATTTGCAACCGGTTATGGTTCCTTCAAAAAATTGACTAAAATCATCACCTTCAATGAACTGGACGGATTTATGAAAGTCCAAACCCATTTGGTTACTCATTATAATTAGCTGACGTTATGAAGATTATCTATTAGCTGTGGGATATCTGTTAAGCAATATTGTCACAGTAAACTTCAGCTTCAACTTGTTCTGCAAAAACCCATGGATCTTTTACGATTTACCCAATCCATCACTCAAAAATTATAACACATTGATCTATCTGAAAATAATATTAATATAAACAAAAATATATTAACTATGACTAAATTTAGCATCAGTATATTTTCTACCACGCTGACTTCAGATATCACAAAACCGACTTTCAGACTATTGTTTTGGTCCCCGAAAATTGCCATATGCAACTTTTTAGCAAACTGTGGTCAAAACTTTACGGTTCCCTTAGTCTCCTTTTAAAATTTAGAAGCTCGATTCGTCAAGTTTTACAATTTTTGAGTGTTGGGGGGAGGTAGACTGGAAAGTCCCAGTTTAATCCGGTTTTTTCCGGTTTTAACTGGATATCGGGTACCCGAAGCAGGACCCGGGTACCCGAAAATTTTCGGGTACCCGGGTACCCGTCGGGTACCCGACTACCCGTGCCCATGCCTAGTACGTACTGGCTCCATAAGTATAAAGGAAAATTTTTAATTCGATGGGTGGTTTCTTAACTTCGGCTTTCGTCAGAACCTTGTTAGCAGTGTTGGGATTGGCCGAAACGAAATTTTCCTTGGTTGGCTTGCTCAGGTTTGACCGGAGTTTGAAGTTGACCAGCCAATTGGCCGTTGGCTATTGGTTGGCGTAAGCTACTGGTCTTTGTTTAGCTATTTGCCAACACTGGCTGACTACAGTTTGCTTAATTATCGTCAACTTAACTAACTTTATTCCTTTTCTAAACTTTTAGCTGTTTTGTTTTAATTTTCCTGTTATAATTAACATTCTGTTTTAGTTTTGCTTTAGGACTGCAATAAATTGATGAGACGTTCACCGCTAGACAAATTTAAAAACAAAACTGTTATCAAAAAATTTGCATGCAGTTAGCAAATCGATAAATGAGTATATATGGACGTATTGAAAAGGTGGAGCGAAGTGTCAACATCTTATGTAGGTAAACTGAAAATCGGTAGTAATGTATCTATGTTTATGAAGTTTATAAAGCAACGTGTGCACGATATTATGCAGCAAAATTAAATTTTGAACCCAGCTGGCATATAAAATCAGTAAATTTGAGCTTGGCCAACAGTCGGCGATTGGGCAGCTAACGGCAAGCCACTTGGCCGATGGTCGTACTGGCCAACGCACAACAAAAGCTGAAAGCGCTTCAAAATGACAGCCCATTCGTAGCTTCAATTAGGTATATCCTCCAAAACTACAACACTAATTAACTAATCACTAAACTTTTTATACAACGGACTCCTGGTCATGGTTTGCTATTTCTGACTAGGACTGTACATGCGATGACATAAGATTGACTTCAACTGTTTAAGAGTTGCCCTGATTTCTTTTAATTTTGGTTACAATTACAGAACAGTGTACAACTGAACTGAAATGAATCCAAAAATATGTCTGAACAGGGTTTTACCTATTGTTTTCTCTCAATTTCTGACACAGTGTTTCCTGAAGCAAAGGCCGTCGTCTCCGTATGTGCAGGTATTGCCACTGAGAGTACCATAAACTGTTAGTAAACAGTCCATATCAGTTTGGCATAAATTGGCACAATCATTCATAAATGCGTAGGGATTTTCTTCGTCTAACTGTTCAGCAAAATCAGACACGGACAAATATCGCTTCATCCTATCAATAGCTTTGCCGTTCGAAATTATTATTTGCAGCAAAAGCATGGCTACAGGCAGAATCAGTTTCATTGTGACGTAAAAATCTGAATAGATATAAATTTGAATTTAAAATTTTACTTTAATGTGTAAGTGTATATTTGTGTAAGCGGAGCAACATTACCTCAATTTAACAAACAACCAACATAAATGCATTATGCAGCCTCCCAAAATCGTCATTTACTGTGTCTGTTTCTCCAGGACTGGGCGGGCCTCCCCAACCCCCTCCCTTCCCCAAGTATGTACTGTATGGTGGTAGGTAACTATCTAGGTGCGTTCGTTGAAAGGAGGAAGGAAACTAAAGCTAATGAAATTAATAGGGACCGGTTTTGTGAGTATGCGATTTTTCAAATTAAATGCCATTATGAATTTAGACATGTACATACTGTAACAATAACATCTGAATTAAAAGCAGGTAATTATTGCGACCATACGACAAAAGATAAAAGATAAGCTCTGAAAGTGGAATGTCTAGAAGCCAGCCTTTAGTCAAAGAATGCGGCATTTGCTGTCAAGAATTTTCAAATAGTTTGAAAAAATATCCAGGGGTAACCATTTTCAGACTGTTTGTTGAATATCCATTTGCTTAATGAAATGCTGTCCAAAGTAAAGCCAATGGAACAGTCCTAAAATGTAATTATCACTCATTCGGGTTTGTAATTAGCAAGGAATTCAATAAATTAGTTTGTGAGACTGCTTGGACGGAATTACGTCAGAATTAAATAGAGCTTTAGTCTGAATTAGAATAGTAGCTTGAGACTAAAATAAATGGTGGAATAGAAGTAGTACTGATTGATTCCAAAAGTAATCATTTAGTTACATATATACGTAAAAGTTGTCCATTAGGCATATATGACTGCGTTCATGTGCTATAACGTAATTGTTCCTTATAAATGGGTTTTGTCTCAGTTATCGCTCCACCACTCGAAATCCTTAAAACTTGACCAAATAAGCTAAAATTTGGTATGGGTATGATTTCGCCTACGCTGAGTTCAAATATCCCAAAGTTTTTTGATTTCTCGAAATTCAAGTTTTTTTATTTGTAAGGGGAAGGGGTGTTTTCGAGATCGTGGAACACGAATCTGAAGTCCGTTTTTCGATTCAGCTTTTCGATAGCTCAGCATAAGCTAAGTTTTAAGCTTAAGATATAAGATGCACTCAACTTGTCAGCAAAACAGCAGACCTTTTTTAAGTTTAAGTTTTTCCTGCTGCGCCTCAGCGCAGCAGGTCTCTTAAAGTTGCTCCGGGGGCAACTTTTGCATATCCTACACACAAATTAACAGTTGAAGCATGATAGCGTGTAAGCCAGTGTTGAAGATAGGCTGCGCATCTTTAACATGTGGATTTTCTAATGTCAACAAAGGCTTAATTTTGTGTTGAAAAACCAGTTGCATTCTGTCTGCACTCTAGTCTTCGAAGTTGGCACAGTGAAAACTAGTTTAAAGAAGATAACTGATCAGCAGACAAAAATATCAGTTGAAGCTACTATTTATTTTAAAATTGTGCTGGTTTAAGTTTTCCTGTAGTTGACCTGAAAAGGATCTAATAAGCACTTATTGCTAACCTGTTCACTTTGGTAGCGAAAGTCCTTCTGAGTTATATAATTTATTTTATATAGTTTATTATATACTTTATACTATATATGCTCAGGAACATATAGATAAAATCCTGTCTCCACGCCATATTGCTCATGTTGATCTTATCAGAAAAGGAATCAGCTGACTTTTTCATGCATTAAGACACAAAAAGATTCAACAGCACCGCATTTATGCAACCGCACTTCCTCCCTGCTTCCCATTTACAGACATCGTCTGCTAACCCTAAATTTGGCTGCGCAGCAGGCCTACAATTTCCTAAAGTGTAAGACAAAACTTTTAACCTTTTGCAGACAATCTTGCTTGTTTGGATTATCGTTCTGTAACAGCTATGTAAGTTTGTTGGCTAAACTGCATTGCAATCAAATTCGATATTACTTTGTTAGTTTTCCTCAGTGCTACCGATTTATGAGACTTGAGTATATCTGGGGACGAGTATTTACGTTTTTTGCAAACCATTAAGATCGAGTAGTATATGTATATGTGTGTGTACGTATGTATGTATGCCAGACTAGTTTCAGTTTATTTTTAACAGCGTAGGCTAAAAAATTTTTATTTCGTTGTACACTCATTCTGAGTAGGTATATACGTAGTGTTTGCAAATTTATGATTTTATAACATAATTTACACAATGACTAATGGTATACTAAGCTTGAATGGCCTTGATTCGATATATACAGTCACAATAATTAACATGGATTGACTGTTCCTCTTTTGTTCAGGTGTGAACAAAGAAAAATACACCGTAAAATATTGTATTTGTTGTATGGTTGTTCATTGCGTTGCGTTTAAGGTTACAACAGTACAAAATTTTGGTTTTTATATTTTTGGTTTCCTGGCAAGTTGATTGCTAGATTTATGCCAGGTTCGCTTGGATTCTTTTGCAGGTAAGAGATTCACACTTCCCAGTCCTATTTGAGAACATTAGCTTCTGGCTTTGTTCATTGGGTGGGTGCTCTGTCGGATAGTCTAAGGAACTTTTTGGATTGTTTAATAAATTAAATTAAATTAAATAAATTAAACTGAATTACACTACATATTCTGATTATTGGGTTTCGTACAGTCTAATTTTGAATGGTCTACGAACATTATCTGATTGTCTAAAATCTTGTGAACTCGTTTGCTTTGCTCTCCTCCAGCTTCATTTTTGGGCAATATCTTTGAAATTTAGGCATTGAAGGCGGATGAACTCAAAAATACAAAATTTTCAGTTTTTTCTAATTTTTACACGATGATCATTTTTTTCTTAAAATAGGGAGAGTAAAAATATAAACGAAAGCAGGATGTTTTAGGAATAACGTTTCAAACTATCCAAACGTATGTAGTTGTGGATCAAATATTCAAAATTATACTATTCGTTCGTACCATTCGTAAACCATTTGATCATTAGACTGTCCGGAATCAAAAATCTGAAAACATCGGATAAATTTCGGAAAGCTAGCTGCAATAGCAGAAGAATCTCTAGAAATCGAAGGGATGTACGAAACCTGCTTTGCCAAGCTCCCGCTAGCTTGATGAGACAGTGTCTGCCTTTGTGATGATTTACATTTTCGCCAAAACCTGGATTTTTCGGACCTTTGGAGGTGCAATGAATGGGACTTTTAGACATGCACCTGTTTCCGCTGATTAATTTTGAATCTGTTGCGTAGTGCGTCTGCACTGGCTGCATAGCTCCGGCTTAATTATATAATCCTGCTTCAATATCAATAGTAATTTTTGTATTGAGATTTTCCGGTCTGGTAACTTTGGAGATTATTAGGAGGATTTATTGCAGGTTCCCATGTTGTTTATTGATCGTTTTTGCTTTTTTCACTTTTGCTTTACTCATGGTTTCACCTTTCAAGGACAGTATAAATAAATGACATATATAATTCCTGTTTTAAGGTGATTAGCCTGCTAGTAGCTAGTTGATAATTAGGACTTGTATTTATATGGGAAGGTTTGTATTTAAATTCAGTGAAAATGAGCGGAACGCCCAACGTTTTAATGGCAACGCTTTATTTTGACGTTTTCCTTCAGTTTTCCCAACTGAAACATTTCAGTCTAACTAAACTGTAGTTAATACTTAATCCTTCTCTTTTACTTCTGTTTATTGCATAGTTGTTGACCGGCCGGTTTTTTAAGCTTCTGTGAACTCAGATTACAGCCAAATCACAGCCTAGAAGGCACCAAAAAGTTTAAATGCTCAAATTATTTTCGATCTTCGCCTAATTTGACCGTTCCTAAAACCTAGTGTACGAGCCTTATTGACGTGCACAACAGAGTTGAAAAATAGGACGGATTCTCTGATCCCATTCTATCCCCAATCCCACCAAATTTTCTATTTCACAGTCTCATCCCATCCTACGTGCCTGAGGAGGCTTTTTCCAGTCCCATGCAATCTCACTTGCAGTATTTAGGCTTTTACAATTGCTGTAGCATTGAAATTTCAGTAATGGGATAGTGACTTGAAGAACTCCCTGTTTTACAGGCAGTCCCAATCGCAAAACGCTAAACACTTGCAATACAGTACCAAGTGTGTATAATAGATAAGAGTATGACACTCTTAAGCTATCATGTTGAAATCATGTAAGGTATGTATGCTGAATGCTCGGTGCGTTAACTCGGGTCGGGACCACCCCCCGGAACTTCAGGAACCATTTTAGAGAACTTGCCGCTCGGGTGCCCGCGGGTAGTGGAAAATTAACATACCCGCACTACCCGCGCGGGTATTTTGCAGGTATCTCTAAGTTGATACAATCACTTAAATCAACAAATCTTTTGAAATGTCCTTGAAAAAATGGATTTCTCACTGGAGATTTTTTAACAGATCATTCATTTGAAGAATACTTTTACCGTATTTCAATCTCATTTATCCCCTTCACTATCTTCGCTTCTCTATTCGAAAACAACCGGCTTACGTAATGTATGTACATTCATTAATTCTTCAACTTTGCTGTTTTACGTTTTGTTTTTTTCGTAGGTTGATTTTATTTAGACTATTAAGACTATTTTAAATATCTGTCAGACTATCAGACTAGAATATTAGATTATTCTTCACATTTATTTGCATGTTTTGTAGCTCTGGCAGATGCTAAATACAAGATTTGATCTGAGATTCAAATACCAATTGTTTAAAGTTTTCTCGTGGAAATTGTAATCGACTTTTTCATCTAGACGAAGGTTTTTGGAACTGTACTGTGGAAAGTCGTCAACATAAAACCTTTAGTATTAATTTATAGTTATTAGATTATTAGAAATCCTATATTATATTATTATATCATGAGACGAAGACCCACAGTTTTTAACTAGCCACCCAGAAATTTTACTCAAGTATTAGCATCTTTAAAAAAATTAAGCAATTTTCCAAAATCCTTCTTTAAAAACCAACAAAAATCGATGAAAATAAAATTGTCTGAGATAAAATAGTTTAGAACCGTTAAAATTGTGCTTCAATAAACTTATCATTAAGATATTCTAATAGTGTAGCGCTCGTGTTGCACTCAAAATATTTTGAGGGTAGCTTGCTGGTATCAATGGACTGTGGATTGCGGCGAGACGGAGCCGATACCACATTGCTGGTAGCAGGGCGGACAGTCTATAACTATAAAGTCATGTTATGTAATATGCTACCTGCTTTTCATTATATCTGAGAATCAGAAGTTAAATGGTGGCTAATCCTTAATTAGCCATAAATTCACTATATTTTATGGTAGCAGGTCGCCAAGATGATACCCAATTCCAGCTCTGACAATAACATAAAACTGTATTTAAAAATCTCTTAAAAGCGTAAACCTACTAAATTAGGTTAATACCCAAACTTTGGTGAGATCTACATATCTTTGTTTGGACCTAAAGATTACCGCCATCACTACTGCTAGGCTAGAACGAAAATTCACTCGATTACGTAGGATATGTTTCTTGGTTTGTGCTAGCACTTCTCCAGTTGCGAGAAAAATCAGTGCGAATTAGCGACATTTCTTGTTATCACACATTTGGCGGATTTTCTGGAGCATTGAGAGCTGCTTTGCCAAATCCAAAAAATGTCAATGGGCCCACCCCCACATGTCTTCCATATTATAGCGCAAACAGAAGTTTTGGCCTATTCTGCACTTCTGCAGTTTGACAAATTGACGTTTAAAAGTCGACGGTCTGCATTTTGCTGATTCAGAAAGCTCCGACAAGTGAGCTATTTTGCAAGTTTCGTAATCTGATGTGAATGGACTCATTATTTGTTTTAAAAAATAATGTATAGTTCTCTTTTTTGCTCCAAAACTTGAGAAAGTTGTAGTTTCAAAACCACTGCATAAAAATCCCATCCTACCCATCCCATCCCATGGGATCCAATCGAAGAAAGCCAACACTGGCGCACAAAGAAAAAGATGTAAACCACATTGATAGTTTTTGCGATTTTTGTTTTTGTAGGGGCGAAGTATCGAAATGAACTCTCTGGGCATTATTCTACTTACTGTAATGGCACGATATAGTGCCTGTTTTCTCGTGGATACAGTTAGACCCAAGGAAACTGTATGTGTGAAAGGACAAATTCAGTGCGGCAACAGCGATGTTGTTCCAAAGACACTACTGAGAATGTACGATGTCGATACTTGTAAGTAAAACGTTCCATAATGCATTGTGGTCATACTGGAAACTAAATGTTATTTAGCTACCAAGTTTTGCTTTAGGTATGGTATTAACCTGTTTTTAGCGCATAGTCTAGTGACAATTTGGAACTTTTGGAAATTTGTGCTTCTGTTGCCTTTAGGCTTTGATAACATCGTGTCTAGGATCGACTTGGTTGCAAAAGATCCTCCTTGTCGGAGTGCTGCAGTCCCATGATCAGCTTAGGTTACCACTTAGCAGGGTCTAGTGCTAAATACCAGCGTTTCATGTTCTAAAAGGTTTAAATTAGCATTATAAACTAAAGTCTGACCAAAAATTCTTGGAACCGAACTGTGAGCGCTTGTCCTGAGTTAACCTTTGAAGTTAGTCTGTATAAAGTATATATTTTTAGAATCCTATGGAGGAGAAGAATCCGGTAAAACCATCATATCCGGTCTATATCCGGTTACCTGATGCCAAATCGATAAAAACACTTCAGATTCGGAAAGAGAATGCTAATTAATTCATACTCTAGCACGTTGGTCCTTGGCCCAAGACATATCCGAAAATCCGGTCACATCCGGTCCATGTCCGGTAACCGGATGTCTAGGTCACAAAAACTGTACAGCAAGATGGGTAGGTCGTACTGTTTCGCTGATTAAATTTTTGGATTCAGCGGGTCGAAATTAGTCTATATACGCAGTTTTGTCCAATTTGGATCAAAATTGCGTGATTTATGGTCGTATCTGGTGCTTAAAAAACCGGAAAAATCGGTTTTTCCGGTCTGGTGCTCGGAATCGCGGATAAAAAATGTTAGTTTTTGGCACAATGAATATTTGGGAGGCTACTTTCATTTTACCGGTGTCGAAGTAATCGAATATCCGGTCGATTTTCGGATCTGAGCTTTGAAATTTGAGATTTCATGGGCTATTATCTCAGTATCCGGTTGGTCCGGAAGTCAAATTATTTCATTGAAATGATATTTCGTCTATCCCTAACAAACACCAACCTCATATTACTTCATATCTGCTGTAATTTTTGAATGATAGCGATTTAAAAGTGGGCTGATTTTGCTTGTTTTGTCTAATTGTTAAACCGGATATGAGATTTGATCCTATGCGCTTAGCTTTGTCGCATGCCATATAAGTTATTTTTTGAACCATTTTTAAAACTCCATCATTCAAAAATTACAGCAGATATGAAGTAATTTGAAGTTGACGTTTGTTAGGGATAGACAAAATATCATTTCAATGAAATAATTTGACTTCCGGACCAACCGGATACTGAGATAATAGCCCATGAAATCTCAAATTTCAAAGCTCAGAACCGGAAATCGACCGGATATTCGATTACTTTGACACCGGTAAAATGAAAGTAGCCTCCCAAATATTCATTGTGCCAAAAACTAACATTTTTTATCCGCGATTCCGAGCACCAGACCGGAAAAACCGATTTTTCCGTTTTTTTTCGCACCAGATACGAACATAAATCACGCAATTTTGATCCAAATTGGACAAAACTGCGTATATAGACTAATTTCGACCCGCTGAATCCAAAAATTTAATCAAAGAAACAGTACGACCTACCCAACTTGCTGTACAGGTTTTGGGACCTTGACATCCGGTTACCGGACATGGACCGGATGTGACCGGATTTTCGGATATGTCTTGGGCCAAGGACCAACGTGCTAGAGTATGAATTAATTAGCATTCTCTTTCCGAATCTGAAGCGTTTTTATCGATTTGGCATCCGGTAACCGGATATAGACCGGATATAATTGTTTTACCGGATTCTTCTCCTCCATAGGATTCTAAAAATTTATACTTTATATAGACTAACTTCAAAGGTTAACTCAGGACAAGCGCTCACAGTTCGGTTCCAAGAATTTTTGGTCAGACTTTAGTGTCGCTGTCCGGGGAGCTGGCTCAGTGGTACCTAGATGTTTCTACTCACGACGATCCAGAGCTCTGCGGTTCGACCCTAACCTTGAACACTTGTCTTCAAATCTTTCCATCCTGATTTAAACCATCAACACATATCTACAACATTTATATTATTATATTGGAAATATAAACGTAACTTATAAAAAGTAAAAAGTATTAAAGTTATTAATGCTTCTTTTAACTCTTTTTCAATTGATCTGATTTTTTATTTAGTTACTCCCGATGATACAATGGGATCCAGCAAAGTAGACAGTTATGGCAATTTCGAGTTCTGTGGTTCCGGAAGAGACTGGGGATTCACCGGAACTATAGAGCCAGTTTTGAAGGTATGTATGCGGTATTAAAATGTAATTTAATGTTTAAAAATACTAAGCATGTTTAAATATGTGTTTCAAAGATGTGCCAGATTTTATAATGTAGTGTTACAACACAATATTAATTGGTCAATTAATTTAATAAATATTAATCTGATTATTTCAATTTAGATTTATACTAAATGCGGATATCATGGAGAAGACAAAGAGTGCTACAGAAAAATCAGCTTTGACATTCCAGAACAGTTTGTGGGGAAAATGTACATTTTCAAGGACAAAATTGACCTAAGTTACACCTACGATGAAGAAGAAAGGTGTATTTCTGAAAGTGAAGAAGAAGATTTTGAGTAGAATTTTACATTTTTTAGTATATATACGTACTTTAGAAGATGACCACTTGTTGGGACGGAGGGCACTACGAAAAGTTTAGTAGGTCAAGTGTAATTTAAAGCTTTGTTTAATGCATGCAACCGTCTAATGGTTCACTGAAAGTAGCTGATCCTTGTATGTATACTTCCGGCGTTATAAAACCTTTCCAAGCTATCAATCTTCAAGAATTATTAAAAAATTAAAAGGCATTAGTCATAGTTGAGACTCAATTTTGTGGGGACGTCTACCAATATATTTCGGTAGTCTTATAGCATTATTTTCTAAAAAGAGGTCCCCGCTCTTGGGGGGGGGCGGTGCACCAACCCAATGTTTTGTGGTTCAGCCGGCACCGCTTTTCGCGGCAACTCCAAAATACAAGCGGGAACATAAAGTGTTTTTGTTTTCAAGGCGGATGGTTGCCAATTTAAGGTGATAGGCTGCAAAAATGGTCACCGGCCAGCTGGTCGGCCATTTTTGACCGCTCTGTCAGTTACCACCGGCTCAGTGTAAACCTGGGCCACTTCGATTTGTCTTTTTGACAGAGCTAGCCGTGTTCTTCATGCAGAAAGTTTATCAAAAATGTTACCAATATACACGTTGAATCCAAAAAAGCTCCTTTTAGTCATGCTTTATCGTAACAAGCTTTCGAAAAAAACGGCGATTTTTGCACCAAAAAATTTCGAGCCTGGCGAGAGGGACAAAGAAACTGTTCGGATTCAATGCAAACGGCATACAAAGTACGATGGAGCTCTGGAGTTAGAATTGTTATTTAGACTTTTGGATCAAAGCAAGGGAAGGGATAACGATTTACGAAGGCCCTATTTTTCCTTCTGGCAGAAACAGTACAATTTGAGGATTTTTCCGTTCGCTTCAAACAAAATATGTTACAAAATTTTAGACTCCTAAATCCGGTTAAGTTATACAGAATTATGACAGTTAAGGGGGGGCTACGAACGGGTTGGCACGACATCGTCGGAGAGAGCTACTTTTTCGCCTATTGTTAGCCAACATATCAAAGTAAAAAAGTTTAGGGTGGGCAACAATATATCTCATATACACCGTTTTTGGCAGGACGCCAAAGTAGAAATTTTAGTTCGAAAAATGGGTTTTTTCAAAAAGCTTTTTTCAGCTCTGGTGAATTATCAGCTTGACCGATCTTGTCACTTTTTACCACGAATGTTTATTGTTACAAGTACTAAATATTAAAAGTATTCCGGCTTTCGAGCGTTGCTTCCTTCTTCAGCAATAACAGGTCAAAGTTTGAAATTTGGTAAAAAGTTGCGAGGTGACCGTGCGCCGTTTTCGATCTAATAAAATTGGCAGCCCCTAGCCTAGCCCAGCTTTTTACCAATTATTAGGCTCTAATTGGGGCAAACTGTGGGTAAGTTTCGAGGTTTTGGTTTTCTGGTTAGTGTGCTATCAAAGTTTTCGTTAAGAAATAACCCTTATTTTTAGGCCTGAAAAGCTAGCTAAGCGCAGTAAAAATGGGGTCAAAAAATTTTTTGTCTCCGATTTTGCCGAAAAGGTGCTTATAGGGGTTATTTGACCTGCTGAATCCGAATATGAAATCCGTTTTTCGATATTACGCTTCCTTCGTACAGTATGCGCTTACAACTGTCTTAAAGCTTTTTGGAGCGATCGCCATCCATACTTCGGGAAATCAATCTAGCATTTCTAAGCTTTGGAGCGAGGTTTAGTGATCTAGCTTTCTGCACATCTTGGTACACTCACTGGCCTATAATGCGCAAAGTTTCAGCCGATTCTGCCCCAGTAATTTGGAGTAATTGACTCACGTCTTCGAAATGGCACCAAATAACAGCGGCAATATCGATAATGTAATCTAGCACTGCGAACGCAGGGATTAACGAAATCACGTCATTTTCACACAAGGTAAGCCAGATACTTGGAGTATTAATTGGAGCAAAGTTGGGTTCATTTGGTAAACCACAGCTCATGAGACGTTTGTTAACCTCCACCCGTATAGACCTACGACACCCAATTTTTCGCACTTTGATTGTATGTCACAGAAAAGTATACATTGATCTAAGGATTATTTTACACGATATCAAAGCACTATGTGTCAGAACTATTTCTAGAGAATTGGGTACCGTACCTTGCGCATAGCAATCAGGGCGAGGCGAAGTTTGTGTATGTGTCATGTCGAGCTTTGGACCGGCAACACCAACTTCTGATGGCTCCACAGGACGCTACGCTGCATGGAATTCTTTCAAACTTTAAACTATTTTACACTAAACCTGATACTATTATGTGGCAAAAGACTAGCTAGCTTTTCCAACATTGAACTTTTAGTGTTATTCGTAGCCCCCCTTAATCAGAAATTTCTTGATGAAAGAATTCACCAGCTTTTCCGTTTTCTATGTTTAACACCTACAGACCCCAACTTTGAGGTCAAATTAGTCAAAAACCGTATGAGATATTACTTCTTAAGACACTCCATAAAATGTTCCACTTCGGACAAAAAATTTGTGAAAATGAGCGAAATCGGGGAGTTTCGAAAAAGTGGCCAAAGACTGACCCCCTGTAACATTTCTATAACTCGCATGCGGAGCACCAACCACGAAACTCAGCAGACATGCGGCAGACTTATTGGATTGCCGCTTTTTACACAAAAAAGGCAACCCTTTCATCTGGATAGGGTATGTCCGTTTATTTATTATTTATTCATCTCGTGACCACACCTGTCCCCCCTCTAACTTTTGATAGGGTGGCCCGATTTGGCTGAAAGTTTCAGTGGACGTTTGGGGTGGGGTGAAGTGTTGACTGAAGCGCGGGCAGTCCGATATTTCCCGGATTCCGGGAATGGCGAATCCCGGAATTTTTTAGAATGGTAAGGGGGGACCAAGGGAAACTTAAAAATTTTTTGTCTCCGATTTTGCTTAAAAGTTGGTCATAGGGTAATTCAATTGCGCTGATTTCGAAACAGAAATCGAAATTTCCGGAAAATTTGCGGATTTCGAGATATTGGGCCCGGAAAATTCCGGATTTTGAAAAATTTTTCCGAAAGTGGTCGATATAGTACTCAAATGAAAGAGCTCGTCGAGCTGAACAACTGTCCTTCTTGCGACATTTTCCGGAAATGCGCCTAGCGAAAGTTACAGCCGAAAAACTGAAAATCCGGGAATTCACGAAAACCCGTATTTTGGACCAAAAAATTTTTGTCTCCGATTTCTCTTAAAAGTTGGTCATAGGCTAATTCAATAGCGCTGATTTCAAAACTGAAATCGAAATTTCTGGAAAATTTACGGATTTCGAGATATTAGACCCGGAAAACCCGGATTTTGAAAAATTTTTCCGAAAGTGGTCTATATTGGGCTCAAATGAAAGAGGTCGTCGAGCTGAACAAATTTTCTGCTTGTGACATTTTCCGGAAATGCGTCTAGCGAGAGTTACGACCAAAAACTGTTGCATTCTTCTGAAAGAAACCCGTGTCCCTAAGGGAAAAAGCAGCGGCAACCCATTCTCGCTACTTCGCTAGTTCTATATGTTGTCTGTATGTTGTACATTATGTTTCATTTTCGGTGGTTCATCTACTTTATGTGTATATTGTTTCTTTTCAATATATTGAAAATGTATGTAAAATGCTGGTCTCTCCATCACTGCAGCTTTATTAAATCCATCTATCGTATCTACTCGCCACCAATTCACTAATGAAATACTAATTCATAAATGCATAAATTCATAAATATGTAGGAAAGAACAAAACACAGAACAAACCTACGGCATCGAAACAACCGAAAAATTCGGGACCCAGGTGGAGTGGAAAAGCATTAACTCTTAAAGTTTCATTCGACCGCGCTCTGGACTTATGTACTCGGGTATATTTTTGTTTCCTAAAGCTTTATTCATGCCAACAAAACGAAAGTGAACGTGTAGATGGCCACTTGAAGCCAATGTCGCTACATTACAGCATAATATCAAAAGTCCATAATAATTTCCCTTATATTATAGAAGAAGAGTAAACCACTAGAGAGCTCCTCTTCTTGGCATTGCGTAACGGTGCTCCGACCAGAAAACGCGAGGGGGGTCGACAAGCATACCTCCCTCCGTTTGGTTGGGGGGGGGGGCCCGAAAGTGGTCCCCGTTTGGGGGGAGGGTCGCTCAAGCAGGCTAAGTTTGGCTCATTCTGATTGGCTGTTGGCGACCCCTCCCCAAACGGGGACCCATTTTCGAAACAAAAACTAACGTAATCCTTTGTTAGACCCGACCCCCCATACCTGAACGGGAGGTCAAATTTCACTGACCCTTGTGGAAGCAAATTTGGGTACCCCTTGTGAGAGCGATTTTTCTTAGGGGTACTTTTGAAAGCAAGTTTTAAGCTATTTTTGCCATTTTTTAGCAAAAAAAACAGCAATGTGTAAGCTAAAACACGTTTTTCGGACGTTTTTTAGCTAAAAATAGTACTTTTAAGTTAAAAATTCCGGCGAAGCCGGAAAATTTTTGGAAATTTTAGTCGTAAAACCTATTTTTTTTGGGCAATTTTCTGACCCCTTGTGGCCAGTTTTCTTACCCCTTGTGGGAGCAATTTCGCGACCCCTTGTGGGCGACTTCGCCGAGGGGGGGAATTCCCCCTTCCCCCCCCCTTGTCCACCTGTGCCCCCCCCAAACGGAGAGGGGTTTCTGCCAAACGGGGGAACATTCGCGTATTGTGGGCGGAGCATCGTTACGCAATGCCAAGAAGAGGAGCTCTCTAGTGGCTTACTCTTTCTCTATAATATAAGGGAATTATGGACTCTTGATAATAAGCATTAAAAGTCTCTAAACTTTGTGTTTCTGTCTATAGTAGCCAGCTGATTTTATGAATCTTTACTTTTTACCCGGGGGGAAGATTTGCACCGGCACAATTTTATTGTTGTTAGCAATAATAATTGCAACCGAGGTCATAGCTAAGCTCTGGCTTATA